>JAPQRN010000014.1:3362506-3395514 GCA_037367275.1 Coranthus polyacanthus
TATCTACATAAGTATTAAACTCTTTGTGGTCAGGTTTAGGCACCGATAGTACTTTGTTAGGGTTCAAGAAAGATTCAAGGGCTTGGTTTAATACATAAAAAGTCTGCAAAGATTAAAAAAATAATGACTCACAGTGTATTTGTACCATGAACTTTTCGTAACCCTAAACAAAGTCCTTTTTTTTTTTTTTTATCATCTTTATCTTTTTTTTTTTTTTTTTGCCTTAACACCTACAGGAGTCAAGATGCAAACACTTCTGACTAAAAACATGGCTAATTACATTTCCTTGCAACAAAATCAAGGCACTGATTACAGTGTTGGCAAAACATAGTGCAGACAACATTACATTTACAAGAAAGCTTGACTGGATTTGCAGTTTAGTTTTTATGGAATTTCTGAGTGGCTGACTTGATTGACTCAAGGGTTTCACAGGATGGAGCCCTATTTACTAATGTGCTTAAATTATTCTTATAATGCATATGAATAACATCACTGCAGAGCAACAAAAGATGCTGTGCAGTGAATTATAATTTCTGTGAATTTGTAATAAGCAAAGGGAGTATTTACACTGTAAAACGAATGCACGGTAATACAGAATTAATTGTAACTTTAATTGGCCATCAACGGAAAGCACCAGCTCGTAGAAGGAAAACGACGTCGATCTCTTCATGCTTGACCTCCCGAGTAGAAGATTCAGGTTTCCTCTGTCTATTATATATCTATTTTTTAATTTTTTTTACGACTCTGTATTTATATGTGGAACTTGTCTTGGATACAGGAGGGCAGATGGATCGGGGTGTTACGCTCGACAGTGTGGACCCAGGTGTAGTTCTTTTTAGCAGCTACTCTAATGGAATCACCAGTCTGCCTCTGTCCAGACCACGCAGCTCGATACGAGACCAGCCTGTCCTGAGGGAGGTCTGGCCCAGAAGAGGGCATCTGGAGCCCCGGCCTGTCTCCGCCTCTCGGAGTCACTTCAATTACTAGCAGGACAGACACGGGGATTAACTGGTAACAGATACACCAAATATGTGCTTGTAGTGCCTTTTTAGATGTAAGATATGTTGTTGGTAAAGTGATTCACAGATTAATCCGTTAAATACACTGGTGAGAGTTAATTTAAAAACTAGATTATTTGTTTTCTACCAAATCTTGTATAACAAGCATCCCGTGATAATGTTTAAAGACCAAAAGAAAAGTGTGATGAGATTTTTCGTGTTAATATTTTCCTTTCTCCTCGCAAGAGATTGCGTTGCTGGAATTACAAGTCACACTTCCCTCAGCTGCTGTAAAGAAATCATGACAGCTTTATTTATAATGTATTGTTTCTACATTATCACACTATTCATTGCATTAATATAACATAACACACACATGTTGATTTTCAGTTCAAGGAGACAAACGCCAAGCGAAAGAGCACCGCTGTATGCAAAACTGTTTTTTATAAAGTCTGCCGGAGCAGAGAACAGTCATACCCACCAGCATCCGAAGTATTAAATCAAAGCAGATGGATCTTTGATTAAGTGTGCTCACATAAACAGGCTCTTCACAATCAAGACCCGAGGCATAGCGAGGAGCGGTTTTTAAGGAAAACTCAAATCCAGAATACTGATCACAGAACCAATGCTGCATCGATCTGAATGAAGCAGTAATTAAAACAACCATGTGTTTCAGCGAGTTGCTTGAATGGAGTGAGTCAAACACCCTGACAATGCCACTGCAGTACAGGTTGCCATTAACAACAATCAGTGCAGGCAGTAGGAATGAGACATCTAATCAGGTTCTCAAAGCTGTAATACCAGCCTAATGAAAGAGATTTAAAATGCTTACTTGAGAGAGGCCAGAGTGTGTTTCCCTGATGATGTTTTTCTTCTTCCAGATGAAGATAAAAGCGAGGTAATAATGCTAGATGAATTATTATCAACCAAGATGCAAGATATAGAAAATGGGATTATTTTTTTAATGGATGAAAAAGAGCAGTTGTGAGTCATATCAGGTGCCGTTTGCACAATGTAGATATAGCAGAAATTGCCCGATAAATAAAATGAGGTCACATTTTTTTCACAGGTAGGAGTGAAAACTGTCTCGAAGTTTAGACGGTTTGACAATTTGATCAGCAATCTTTGCAAGTAATCAGTTCTGGCAGACACAAGCCCACTCCTGTCAGCGCCATGGGCTGCTGCAAAATGAGCCCATATTACTTTTTTGCTGCAAAAGCTGAGGGATGTGCTGCTGTCAGGCAAGCATTTGGCAAAGGTTTGGAGTGGGAGTGGAAAGGAAAAAACGCATTAAATACCGTGGAGAGATGAAGCGGCTAGTATATGGGCTCCAGCCTGCAGAGGTGGAGGTATATTGAACGAGTGAACGAGGAAAAGGCTGAACAGCCAAGAGGGCTGCGGTGCAGAAACTGCCTCACTCACCGCAGGCTTTGCAGCTACAGTATATTACCTTTTCAGGCTGTCCACCTGAATGCAGCCCACAGCCTTGTCTGTTGAGAGTATTTTAGTATTTCACTCCATATTCGCTCCTCCAAGCTGCTCTTTTTGTGTTTGCCCATTTACGAAGGAGTAACCTATTTTAGTCTCTCTCATGATACATTAACTGTGACGTTAAATGCTGCAGATCCTATAGTGTGCAGATGACACAGTTGCTCCACCGCGGTCTGTTTTTTCTGGCCACTGTGAAAAGATGGGATAAGTACTGAGGTCTGTCCTATTAATGGTAGCAAGCCAACTTGGATGTTATGATGAAAACGAGAGACATGTAATCTCTGAGGGAAGAGCGATGCCAGGGAAGCGGCTTTCCTGTTTGTCCGCAGCACAGATTTAGATCCCTTCATCCCAGCTCTCTCCCACTGCCTTCACAAGGTTATTATTCTCTGAATTCCCACAGTGTGGCCAATCAACAGATGTATTAAGACAGAAATTGTCTTTTCTCCCAATGAGCCTTCCCCACAACCACTGATAGTCTATCATGTAATGGAACATGGCAAATTGTTGTCATTGCCAAGGTTTGTTTGTAAATGGAGTTTGCATATTACTGACACTGAGCGAGTGCTTTGACTTTCAGCTAAAATGTCAGGCAAAGCAGGGTCTGTAGCTCCAGGCTACTTAAAAAAACTGTTGTTGTAGGAACAGTTGTAAATGCATACATATTTGAGTGTTAAGGATAATTATAAAAGTATTTAAATAATGCAGAAGTATTAAATATTCCACTTTTAATTGGCTGGTAACACTGTTTAACAGGGATAAACTGCAGTTTCAGAAATGTCAATACACTTAGATGTCCAGCAGTTCACTGGATAACTCATGCATTATATAATATTATGTGAAACTGTTAATTTCATCAGAGAAAACTTTGGAAATTCTAGAAAGTTGTTGCAAGAAACATCACTGGGAGAAACAAGGTATAACTATAAGATACACAAATATAAAAAGACAAGAGTATAAGCTGTAAAAAACACTTTAAACTGGTTAAAGCTTATTATCTAGGAATTAGCCATGATTTCTGAATAGTAATTAAATGATAAAAGAAAATCACTTTGTTAATGCGGCTTTTGTCCATGTGTTAAATCATTTATTTTGCCTTGTTTTTAACCAGCGCATCAGAGCAGTCGTCATCACACATAGAGGACAGGTTTCCCTTTATGCATGGCCCTCTGCTGCTCTCTGAGATTACATATACTATGTTTTAATACAGCCAAATTCACTATAAAACTGTTCTTGTTTACTTACCTTTGTTTCTCTCAAGCAACGGTATGAGTATGAATAATAAATACTACTAAGACAGCCACTTTGAAGACATTTTCAAGTTGCAGTGTAGTGATACAGAAATGTATAACAACTATACTGAAAAATATTATATTTGGTAAAAAAAAGTATTAGTAGGAGTAGTATTTTAGTTTGAAAAGCCCATCCCTAGTGCTGTGTACAATTTCCCCTGGATAGTAATATGCACTTTTACACAGCAGTAACATCACCTCTCAAAGAGACAGGGATGTAACTACATGTACTGCGGAAATTCAGGAAAGCTGTCAGTTTAATGTTTGATTCTTTCACTTTGTCAGATTAGCAAAACAACGTGAACAACAAAGTACAGTGTGTGATTGTTAGGTCTGTCTGACACAGAGCTGTCATGTGAAAATGAAGTACAAACAAGATAAGTTAAAAAAAAAAAAACACAAGTAAAAAGCCTGCTTTAAAACAGCGAAAGAGTTGAGGAACATAAAGGCTTTAGGTAGGAGCGGGTCCTTATTATTGTTATGTTGTGAATAAGGTCTTGTTGCAGGGCGTCTGCAGTCTAATTTGTCCCACTACAGTTTCATAATAAACCAAAATGTTTACACATCTCATAATAAGATAACAGATCTCTAACATTCTGCTCTAAATGCTGTGGGAAACACTGACAACTCATAAGGTCACTACTACACAACGACATGCAGATGTTGCGGTGTTTTCCTTTTGCAAATACACAGTTCTCTTACTTTTCGAGTAAATATGTTTCCCTCGTGGCAAACGAACGTCAGAAAAGTAATAGCCTCATTTGTGACTGAAGAAGACGATTCCAGCAAGTCTGTTTCAAAATTGGGTCAATAAATCGCTGTCAGTCTAATTCACTTGGCGCTGTGTCATTAAAGCCAGAATGATGCTGCTGCTACACTACTGCCTCTGCTGTTCTTGGCAAGCAGCGCTTAAATTAATATTCAGAAGGATTGGTTTGCTCGGACACACATACACACTAACAAGGGAAGACGGATAAAGAGCGCGAGAGACAGATTATTTAAAAATGATGGAACGAATACAAGCAAATGACTGGCTTCACCTTCTCCTTCAGGATCTGTTTTCAACATGAATTATACGGGACTCTAAAGTTTTGGGAATACATATTGCAATTCATAAACTTATATCACCTGCTGTGCATCATTAGGAAAACTTCTAACAGTCACATCTCGCGACCATAAAACACTGCAGTCGTTGCCTTCCACAACAGAATGGTTTTATGCATCATAAGAAATAGGTCTATAATACCTGAGATTTTTGTTGAAGAAACTATGCTGAGGTTTCTCCGTACCTCTGGAGAGAAAATATACCGTATAAACCTGAATAGAATAAGTGTTTTTTTACATATGGAAGTTGCAAATTGCAGTTGCCTGTTGACAATATCAAATATTCATTTTAAATATGCCGGTACGAGTGTGTGAGTGTTTGGCCCGGCGAGTGTATTGTGTTTTAGTCTGCGATAAAGTGTTCAGTTAGTCCACTTTGACAGGAGCAGGAGGTTATGTGATGTGAAAGTCAGCGAGCAGATTTCTATTGTGTGTCTTCCAGCTTTTGCCTAAATACTGCAACACTATCCATCTGTAATTATGAAAAAATCCATAGTTTTTAGTAAAATAATAAAAGAAAGAAGCACACATTGCCTTACGTTACGTTGCGGTGCAGTTTTTACTCTGTCATTTAGCAAACTGGCCAAATTAGTTGTACAATTGGTGTGAGGTGTAATAGTGGTCAACATGTGGGGAAAATTAAATACTGATATGTCACTCCTTTATGTACTTTCTACGGGGAAATAAAACTAGAATAACGAGGTGCTGCGAAATGGAGTGAGTGCTTTCTAAAAAGGCCACCCTGTTTCCTGTAATCTTTACCAGGGGACGACCGGGACATTAACGTGTCTCTAACTGATTGTGTAAGCGAATAGTGGAACATCATTTGACATTGTGACAGTGAACATAATTCTTCTTTTTTTTTTTTTGTTTTTCTTCTGACACATTGGTTGTAACACAGTAAGGAGCAAACCAGCTTTTCAATATCGAGCAGGTTCTCTCTTTGAGGCATTAGTGTGTGATCTTCTTACATGCAAGGGCATTTTCAATTTTCTGTTTTTATCAAAGGAAATCAAGTTTGTAGATGTACGGCATTTTATGTGTTGTTGGCAAAGGAAATTACAGGTCTTCCTCACTACTTCGACAGGACTGCGCGGTACACATATTGCCTCTCCTGCTTTTTAGAGACCTTGAGATTTTAATCTGCATATGTTTTCCGCTTTTACCAAAGAAACAACAATACAATGTGCAACACAACTGAAGTGGTTAAAACATCTGAAGAGCCTCAGCTGTGAGTGCAGCATGTTGGGGGCTCATTATTTGGCAACGCAGGACACCTCAATAAGGCTTTAAAGAATGCTCATCATTTTACAGTATTTCAACATGAAACTTTCTATGACCTGTCATGAATGTGAGCTTGTGCCACAGGGGCTGTGGTCATTACTGGTCTTAGTCTATGGTGATATTGAGTACAGGATGATTATCAAACACTTTCTTCCAACAGGCAGTAAAGAATAGTGTTGGCAGCCCTAGGCCTCAAGCTGTTCAACCTTACGCTCACTAATTGCTCTCTGTCAGGAAGGCCAGAATGTGTCAGCTGAACAGTGTTAAAGACTCAGAGAGGAACACTACTAATGAAAGAAATTTAAGAAGTGGAAAGAAGTACATGGCATTAGGAAAGAGGGGACAAAGTGGCGCGAGGAGTAAGAATAAAAGCGCTGATGACTTTAAGTGGCAACAACAAAACATTTACAATCTAATTAGTCACCGTAATTATGACATGCTGACAATCGCTGCTATCAGTATCATTTTTTTTTAAAATCTGATGTCCGATAAAATGAACGCATTTCAAACTGTGCTTCTTCGCATTTTGAAATTTCAGAGGTTTTTTTCGCTCACTTGAAGTGGTTTTTGCCCTTTTTGAAAAAGACTAAATGAGCATGAGGGGGAATGGAAAAACCTTTTTCAAATAAATTCTGACATGGCGAACTTTTAACTCACGTGATTGGTCCTTCCTACCGATCAATACACTGAATGGAACAGTCCTGCGAGAAGGTCCTGCCCCTCAATGCACAGGTTCAGTAATGCATTGACAAACAGCACAATAGTATTTAGTCAAAAGCGAATAAATACATTTACAAAGGCAGAAATAAAGATGAAGCAGCGTTTATCTGTTGTGCTGCAACATGGAGCAAACTTTGCTTAAGTTTAACCCAAATGTAGATATTTTTAAATCCGATTAAAAACATTTCTCTTGTCAAGTGTCTATGATTGAAGTCTTAATTAATTCTTATTGCACTGTATGATTTACTGTTATTTAACTCTGGAGTACTGTACCTGCTTTTAATCATTTTAATAATTCTTTAGTTATATCATTCTTTTTGTAATGTTTTTTTTTTTTGTATTATGCGCTTTATTTTCTCAGTATATCTATATTTTATAATATCAATTTCCTCTGGATGTTCTATTTATTTATATATAAGCACATTAAATTGCCCTTGAGTATAAAATGCATTACACAATCTAAATAAACGTGTCTCACCTCGTCAAATTGATAGCCTAGTTATGTTTAAATGTATATTACACTGGCAAGGCGACTGGTTTGTATTATTTGCAAATAAGTTTGTTTTATTTGCAGTCGTGGTCGGCTCTTTTTTCATTTAGTGGCATTTTTAAAAGACTCATGCAGAGGACTGCGGCCAGGGGATCCACAGAAGAATCCTCAGTCCTTGGAAGGATCCTGGACATTGGAACAGGCCTCCAGTGATATCTGATGATGTACATTTATGTAAATGAAACCGTGAAGGATCCTTCTTTGACTTTGAGAAACACCCTATGTGGTCTGTAACATTTGATGTAAGATTAATTTAAAGCCTTCTGCTCTTCTGACAGACAGATGCCGCTTGCAGGCACATTACATCTACAAAAAAAAAACGAGCAAGAAGCACAAGTCATCACCACAAATCAATGGAAATTAACTTTCACAGTGGCTAAGACTGTGCTAATGGCAAAAGGACCAGGATATTCTAGCGGCTAAGTTGGGAGGCAGCCACAAACTACCCAAAAACAGCTGATGAAAAACAACTAAAATTTGTCGGATGTGAAATTTGCTTGAACGATGAAAGATTGACAAAAGAAAAACTATTCATTTTTTGTAAAACATACATTTCAGAATTTGTAAAAATAAACTCCTCATACATCAGTGTTTTTCATGGCGTTTGGAGCAGGCCGCCAGCACAGACAAAATGTTTACGACCAAGAGAGAGCGCTGGGCAGAGTGAGCTTGATGTTTTTGCAAGGAAGGCACGAAGCATGGCATGTAAGTGAAAACACAAGCTGCCTCGGAGCATCAGTCAGTCAGAGTTTGGTTTCAGTTTATTTGTATGATTTCTACAGTACCTAGCTACAATCTTCTGGCAATTATTTAGTAAAAGGATAGCGTAGTCAGAATGTAACATCCACGTTGAATTTTAAAACTATTTATTTACATAGAAAACATTTAGCTGTCAGTAGTCATACGTCAACCATTGTCTGAGATCTGAAGAGATGTTTGGAAAAATATGGAGTTTTGAAATGGGCAGTGCACACTATATACTTCTTTCTTCATAAAATATTGTGTAGTCTTAACCCAGCGTTAGATAGCCGTAACCTTCAGACATGTTACATCATGTTCAGCTTTTGATCTCAACATGGCACTTTCTCTCTGAAAAGCTGAACATGATGCATGCATTCTGCTGTGTTCTAACAGAACCAAATGATGGCCATTCTCTTTGATCGATTCTTTTCATATCACTCCCCTTCCAGTGGAGACCGTAACACCGGGACATCAACGGGACTCGCGTACAGGCCTTTTTTTGCATTTGTGACACTTCACTGCCAGTGTTTCTGTTGGAACTGAAGTGATATTACAAAGCACATTAGAGCCCACACACACACAGATATCGCAGCAATCAAATTACTATTACTGGCAGTGACAGTTGCAAACAAAAATTCATGCCCCCTGGAGGGCACTATCATAGGAGTCACTATAACCACTGAAAAATAAGTAAAAAGGCAAATGAAGGACTTACTACATTACTTATTCGCCATTACTGCCCTTTGATCACCTCTCCCTTCCATAGCTGTAGGGGATGCATTACACCTCTCACTGCGTATCGCGCAGCAGGGCTGTTAGAAAAATAAAGAAAGGCCAGTTTGTGTCGTTTTGACAGTTTGCTCTTTATCACACCCCATGTTGCCTTCTTGGCGTTTGGTCTGCGTGCACATGAAGATGATGAAAAGGAAATAGTCCTCGAGGTACAGACATCCATTCCTTCTTTAATAATAAAATCATACAATCTATTATTTATGCACCAAATGTCCAGCTTTGGATGTCAAATGCACTTTTGAAGTCAGGAAGTGTATATCTTTTCACCTTGTTTGAAGCTGGTCTTAACAATATGAATGGAAGTGGGTGTATACAGACAACGAATATAAAGCTGGAGTTTGTCTTTACTTATTTATCTGTTTGATGCACTTACTCTTTAAGGGCTCACTCCACATAACGTGCAGGACGGACGCCTAAGCCTTTTGGGTAAGGATATTTCATAAACTGTAATAAATATTTTGTGCCAGCGGTAACTTCTGTCTCGTTGAAAACAATTCAGAACTCCTTTGGGATTTGTGTATTGCTTTTTCCATCCTATCAGAATGGGATTGGCGGTTGCTTTCAGGTTGGTGCCACTAAAGTAGTCATGACAGAAGTGGAAAACTCTCTTTGACTTTTGTCTCCAGATGACAACTGATGACAATAAAGTAATTCTAGAATGTTTGTTTATCCATTAAGAGCATTTCAGTTGTTTTCTTCAATTCCAAACACCCAAAGGCCTTAAATCTTATGCTTGTATTGGCTTCATCCTGACTTTTGTTTTGACTGCAGGGCTCTGGACTAACTTTTTACCTCGGTTGGTGTTATGCCCCGAGAAAATGTTTGTCTTACCACAGTTCAATGTGATTAGTTTGTCCCAGGTAACTATAGCAATATAGAAGCAGTGCATGCTGGGAGTCCGGAAGTGAATTTGCCACATGGTGATTAGCTTCCACAGTGAGTGCGTGGTGTAGTTACCAGCTCCTCAATGAAGGACATTCTCTCTCTGTGCTCAGGCAACGTCCGTGAGTATTGTCCTTGCTGTAATGTTAAGATGTGGTTGTAATTGCCGCGATTTGTTAGTATCGAGATGGCAGATTGTGTCAATTGTGTTGCTATGCTAAGTTAGCTTTAGGTTTTACAGCTGCTTGCTCTGTGCTTAGCTTAGCCATGTTTCCGCAGTAAGTAACCTAACGCTTAGATAACGCTTAGCTGTGCTATTTACACAGGCATTGTGTGCTTAGTCTGTTTAATGACACATATTTTTCTGTATTCTGAGAGCGAGTGTGTTTAACTGACTGGAAACTTAGTCCAGGACAGTTGGTCTGACTCATTTAGTTAGCATCAAATTCTCCAGTAAATCACTGTCACTCAAGACAAACACCAGCTTGGAGAAAATTCCACAACATTATTTGGCTGCTGTCTATTAAAAAAATCCATGTTTATGATCAAATGTATTGTGCTGCCTCGTGCTGAAACGCTGCAGGGAGGGGTATCGCTCTGACAGCCAACGTACCTGTCATGGGAGGACATATGTCTTGGAAACACTGTGCTTTTTAACATTTCAATTGTCAGTGTTGACACTCTGACAGCAAAAGCACGGTTCCCAGCCATGCTTTGGCTGATATGACTGCAATAATGCTCGCTGTGGAAAAGTCCTATATTTTGTACTCTTTGCACATGGTAGGCTCTGCGTGTTTTGTCCTCATTGTTTGCAGTAAGCTCTGTACACCCGGGCCTTTAGCTTTGGATCTGGTGCGGAGTCAGTTTAGGCCGTCTCCACCGATGATGTCGGAGATGTGCCTGTGAAGTACACCACAGCTTTTTTTCTCGAAGAACATCGATCAATACTTCTCTAAATTTTGAATTACCAATGTGTTTTTTTTGCGGTTGAGTTGTTGCTTGTGGAACAGTACAGGGTGCCATTTCACTTTCATGATTTTTTTTTTTTTCTCCCACCTGAAGAAGAACACCCAGATCAGAGACAAACAGAGGTAGGGTTGGTCTTTGCAGAATGGGGGGGAGGGGGGGGGGACTACATACATAAACACATAGTGACAGGGCTGCTAAATGTCAGGCGCACCGGTGTGACCATTGAAAATGTTTAGTCGCACTTGACTGATTTGCGGTTGCACTCCAGAGCCACACAGAAGTAGAAAGCATTAGCTGACTTTTTCGTTCTTGGGTTCAGGCATTAAAGCAGTAATAATTGATATTGTATACTACCATTTCCTATGCATAATGTCTTTAAAGTGATGGGTAATACGGGCTTTTCAAAAGGTTTTCAGAGGGCTTAGGTGCTGTCTGGGTTACAGCATTTTGCTTAAATTTGTGGAAGAGTTATGCGAACAAAAACATACAATATGGGAATACATGGGAAATAAAAAGTCTTAATTGAAACTTATTTTTGATGCTCTCCACATTGATTTTACATACAGTAATTTGTCTCAGGTGGTGCCCAAAATGCCACATCTGAGCCTTATAATATAGAGGGAAATGGAGTCTGACAAGTATTAAATTATTTTTTGGCATAGGCTAAATACTGAGTGCAGCGGTAGCCAGATGATAATAACCCAATTGTCATGTTATTCAGTAGATGAATGACTGAAGTGACTGAATACAATGGCAATTTTACATTTGTAAATGATGTCTTTTAAAGAATATCATGTTTGCTCTGAAAATGAATGAGGTCGGGTAAGATTCAGTGTATTTATATCAGTATATCATTTGCAGTCCACCTCATGATCTTGAGTAAGTTTATGCATACACAAACCATTCACATAAAACAAACATGCTTAACAAAAGTATTGGTTTGTTAAATTGATATAAACAAGAGTCAACACTTGGGATTAACTTGCAACCCATTACATTGACTATTTATATGAACTTTAACATTTACTAAAAATGATCTCTTCTTACTTGGATTCCATATTTGACTAAAGATTGCCTAAAAGTTTCAGAAGAATTCATTTTCCTGCACTTTACAGTCTGTCCTTGGTGGTAAATCCCAATACTTGTGTTATTACTCACGCTGGAATAGATCTGTTTTCTTCTCTGTAGAGGGATTGAATTGACTCTGCTTTCAGGGTGAACCAGTAATGCGGAAATGAAAGAAAAGTGAAAAGTTGCAAATTAAAGTCCGTGCTTCCTCTGGCAGCATCTTTTCAAGAGGAGCTGTCAGGGCTCTACTCGAGAGCTGATCTCACCCGAGGAAATGATAATTAAATAATGGAGGCCCACGCCTTGCAAATTCCACAGTATGGATTTAGGATTTTCAGCAGTTTCACCTTCCCAACTGCGCAACACAATCAATATTTGATCAAGGTCTCAGTCATTGGAGCCTACGCATCTCAGTTTTAGCTTTGAATTCCCTCCCTAGATGTGTAATTCCTTTTAACTGGGATGCCAGCATTTGCCAATATTTGATTTTCTAAATGTGTAACCAAAGCCAGCGCCCCTTTGAACCGTATAATTTCAGGCATGAGTAGCTTCTGTGTAGTTCGGATTGACCATAGATTGCGGCCTAAAATATATTCAAGGCATCATCCCACACATCTTCCATGTCAAGAAAAACAAATTTGATTAGAAGCATTGCTGGAAATCACACCCAGGCAAGAAATCAGTGTTAATGCAAATGAATGCAGATTTAAACAGCAATATTCACATTGCCCAGGTTGATTCAAGACACATACTTGCTAATTCCTAATATTTAGTTCCATCTTATTACATAATATACAAATATACAATAATATTTAAATTCAGATTTAGCTTGTGTTAGCATTAGGATTTTAAGATCTTTTTTGTAAAAGCACCATCACACAAGCAGCGCCAAAGTTGATCGTTGTCTTCACACAGTTTACATTGTTATAAATAACTGTCAGTAGAAAATCTGAGAAGTTTCTTCAGGAGACATGAACAGGAAATAATTTAGTTTACTATTATTTATTTAAGTTTCCTACTTATTGGGAGAAAATGAGGGGAGAATAACCCGCAGAGGACTGGTGAAGGCATTCTATTCCCATTTAGACAAGCACTTTGATGACACTTGGAATGGGCAATAATTAAAATCTTATTTGCATAATGTTCCTGAAAACTTTATGGACAGCAAATTTAATTAATCTTCTCTACTTACAAACCATGACCTTGCGGTTACTAAAAAAAATAAATGCTATTTTTTCCTTTCAAAGGTATGCTAATTACATCATTGAAAGGATTTTCCACCCCAGCATACAGCCTGTATCTCTCTAGTGGTCACATAAAATATTGGTATGGTACATTAAGTTCGAACCAGTAAGCAGGACAATTAGAAACCTCTCTGTGGTAAATATTAAGCGGATACTGTGCATTTGACTAAAAAATGAGGGATTAACTGCTTAAAATGTTCTGCTTGATCCCTTGACTGGACTTCAAAGTCAAGTTATATTGGAAGAGAAGCATTTGAGAAGATGGGGGCTTTATCTGTGGCCTTGTCATGCTTAGTGGCATGACAGAAGTCACCGAGTGCTTCCAAGAAAGTTTAAACTTCATGGAAGGCACATAATCACAATGGACAGTGACAGGATATACAAGTGGGTGTGTGCTCAAAGACAGTCAGAAACTGTGACCCGGTTTGCACTTGGTTTTAAAATGCACCTTGGATTATCAGATAATGAGTGGGCAGCACGAGAAGTATAAACAACCACCAAGAAGTGTTGTTACCTGATCTCTCAAAACACTTGTCAATGTGGTTTTGACCCTATATTTTGTAGTATAAACCAGTGGTTCCCAAACTTTTTCAGCTTGAGACCCAAAAAAGAAACTGGATGGACCCAAACTTACAAAAAGTACATTGTGAGTTAACATAGATCTCCATTTGTATGTACTCTTGCACTTTCAAAACACTGCCTCTTTTTATGTCTTTTTTTTTTAATTTTTTACATTGTTTTTGTCGTCTTTTACAACTGATGCCTCTCCTCTGCATTTCACATGGTTTTTGTTGAAGTCAATATGTGTAAACTCTTCCAGAGAACACTTTTCTTCTGTTTTAATTAAGAAAATTAATTCACATATAATATTACTGACACAATGTGAAATGCTAAAACGTCCTGATGTGTAGATTTGGGAACCGAAACTCAGTTCCAAAATGCCAAGCACTGGGTATCTACAAATTCATTCAAAATATGGCCAAAACATAATTTGGCACTGATTACTTTGCTCAGAAAAAGTTGATATATATAAAAAAAAATAGATAGCCCAATTTTTGGAAGCGAGGGTTGCCAGTTTAAATTCAGTTTCAGACCTTATAATATTTGCCCAGTGTCAGTGAACAGCTTTCACCAAAAGACATGAGGCACGATGGTGTCATGAAGGTCACATGCATTTGGTCGTACAAGCACAGAGAGCTGAAGGTAAACACAGGACTGCAGAAAATCACAGCTCCATTTTGAGCGAGAGACATGTTATTCTGTCTGAAACCTGGTCAGCAGGGACACTTCCATTTCATACCGGTGTTTGCTCAGGAGAGAAGAGTATTGACTCAAAGGTCTCATGTTGATGCCATGCATTTCCAGAACTGTGCCTCTGCGGACGGTGCAGTTTCAGTATCTAGAATAGCAAGCTATGATTGCATTCACCCATAGACACTTTTTGGTTATTACAGAAGGGCTGGCTGATAAAACGCTAATGATATACAATGATTCATATGATTATAGTGTTTGGTTGTAACTTTCCATATTGCAAACTTTCAGTATAGAAAGAGTTGTGCTTCACGAATATGTCTTCTGGAGAGTGTTAGACCCAAAACCGAATGTTCAACAAATGAAAAAAGTTAGCACATCTCAAATCACATTTCACTTATTTGACTCGGCGTGATCTGCAATATGCTTGCACACGTTGCAGGCCAGTAGAGGATGAGAATGCCACTGTAGCATTTAGTTATCTAGTCCCACAAGAAGAAGAAGAAGGAAGCATCCTCAAGGGCTACATTTCCAGAATGCTACATCATCAGATTTCGGTGAAGGACTATTCCAATGTCTAGAATCCTACAGAGGACCAAGTTGTTCATTTGGAAATCCCTCAAGGATTTTAATTTCCTTCTAAAAATGCAGCTAAATGAAAAAGAGCTGACGGCTTTGCTTATACAATATGTATCTATAAGCATCTTATTATTGTCCTTGTCCATTTGTGTATTTATACTAAACTGTAATATTGCTGTCACTGTAAATTTGTAATAATTAGCTACAAACCAGCTCCACTTAGTGAGGTAGGCTGACCGGTAAGAACAGCTGGCTTGATGTTACCACCTTCATTTGCGTTTCTATTTCCATCTATTAATAACCATGTGAAATATGTGTGTTACTGTGTTAAAAGATGCAACCTGCACACATTAGACTGGACTAGTATGTGTTCTCCTATTGGTTGGAAGGACTCTTGTCTAGCCTATGAAGCTAACCTCAGATTTGTAAAATGTTGCACTGTTTGATGAGTGTTTGTCATTTTCGGACAAAAAAACAACTGACCATCTGGCTTCTTCAACTTTGACTCAGGAATACAACTTAAACTTAAAAGTAAATTGTTATAAATATCATTATCAACTGATATAAAACATTTTCATGGTAAGTGGTAAGATTTTTTGGCCATGGAAATATATGTTGTATTTGAATGGTTAAGAAATTAAAAGATAATAAATTGTTTCCAGAGGGTTAGTGTTAAAAACCATGTTTGATTTAAATAGTCTAAGGTTAAATATAGTAGCACTGTGTTTACTTAGTATCAAAAGGTTGTTGAGCCTGAGGTGCAGTGGTATTTTAATTTCACCTTCAGACTGGGGGTAAACTCAGAGCATGCTCGAATGCCAAATGTGGCTTTAAACCCTCAGATCTGATCTTTGAACAGAGCAGTTTACAAACACCCATCCAAGCATGAAAAATGAACTCTGCATAGGAGCCTCGGGAAATTTGTGGATCATTGAAAGCAGTTTAACCAATTGTAAAATATTTATGTTTTGACCTGAATTTGGACAAAAGACAGATCTTTTAAAGATAAATCAGCTTTAGAGAGGAAGGCTCGAACACTTTTCCCTTTTTGTTAAAAGAACCTAAAAATGTATATGTTTTGGTGACTGTTAGTGCTATTTTTTTTTTTTTTTTTTTTTTACCTATGTGCAAGTTCTCAGTGCTGCATTCATTGAAGTTAGAGACAACAAAACTGTTTCTGCCAGCTTTTCCAAATGTATTTGACAAATTATAGTGTTAGCTGAGGGCAGAGCTCGTAGCTGTGTTCCCAAATGCCTGTGGTAAAATTCATTTGAAATTCAAATCAATTAGTTATCTTTTGATTCTGCACTAAACGAAAAAATATTCTTGTTTCCTGAAGTTAATTTTAGACTTTAAGTAGGCAAACTTTACAGAAGTCTGTCTTTTTCCATACAGAAACTGATTAAACATGATGCGTGTTTTCATTTCGCTTTTCTCGGCAGCGTGAGTCTTACTTTGATCAATCTAAGAATATTAAAAAATCTCAGATTAGTAGCTGATAAACATCTACAATGTTGAAATATTCACCTGAAAAATTTCTTTCACCTTTGAATTGAACTCAGCAGGGAGCAAGCCCCTGATTGGCCCCGTGAGTATCTTATTAAAATATGAAATCTCCAAGGACAAACCTATTCTGAAGCGGGCGTTTTTAGCTTTTAATTATGTATGTACTAGATAACGAGACCTTATAATTGAACTTATGGCAAGGTATTTTTCTACCTCAGGTCAAGGACGAGTACAACCGTGCACGTCTGAGTACCAGTTCTTCCCCTGATCATTCACATTATGAAGAGGAGACAGCGAGAAACAAAAGAAGTCACTGGTAGAAAAGACAAACAAAACCAAACAAGTCTTTGTCATATGTTGTGTTCCAACTCACAACCAGACATACTTAGATAAATAAATAAATGAAGGTTTGTAACTCAGAGCAAAGAGACTTGGTCTTGGTTGCAGAGATAAAGGTTCTGCCTATTGCAGCTCTATAGACTGACTTCTCTCGTGGAGATTTCAGTAATTAGAGCCATAAAGGATATGAAATCTCATCACAGTTAGAAGATCAGATCAGACACATCTAAGGCTGCTTTAGATCTTCTATTGAGCTTCTTTAGACAAAGGGATCTTGGGTAATTATGTCTGGGAACCCCAATGGCTTTGGCTGATTCATGGTTATTAGTAAGGCCTGCAAGAGGACAATGCCTGGAATGATAAGTCCGCACTGATTATTTAGCCATATGTTAAAGCCATCAAAAGCATATTAACCAGCTTTTAGATGCTTTATTAATCACACCCACGGGCTAAGCAGCTTGCATACATTCCTAAGAATGCTGGATGTAGAACATACAATACGTTGCACAAATGCATGTTTTGTATTGTATCATATCCAATTGTAAACACAACCATATATTAGTGATGGGAAAGGCTTTTAATTTAAAGATTAATTTGCAAATAATTCCTTTTCTGCATTCTCCTCGTGCTGTGAGTGGTTCTGGCTTTCCAGGCACAGCTCTTTCTCCTCTTATCCCCTACAAATATATTACTGTAGCACATTCAAGTTTTCAGACATTCATAATTGAGTAGCATATGATGAATAGCACAAGGGTGTTCCATTTTAGGCTGACAGTGGAAAACAGTGGCAGAATCTGCAGTGAGCCAATGCTTTCTTCCAGCTATCGAGCTCCATATATCTCAATGCCAACGAGAATTTGCAGCAGTCACTGTATGAGAAGGAATAAGGACAATTCAGTGTATATATGGTTTAAGCTCATGCACTGACCAGATATTTGTGTTTTTCTAGTTGTTTTTTTCAGGTTGAAATGCCACATAAATCATATTGGCTGCATGTTGTAAGATCTTGGACATCTTAGGAGAAGACTGACACGCTGATGTGAAATTGTGATTTTTATTCATAGTAAAAACTCAATGGAAATACAGCTCATTAGGGAAATTGTGCGAAATATTGTGCGCTCACAGCTGAGGTACTCTAAAAATGGTTTTCATGAAATTTTAATCTGTAAGTATAAAGTTGCTGTATTTTCAACCATGAAAATACTAAAGTCTGCTCCCAAGAAACTTGTTCTGGCATTAGCTGCAATTTGTCTCCACTCATCACTTTCACTCTAGTAATCCCAGAATATTTTGTTCTTTTTTTCCCCCCTTCAAGCACCTAAGGATAAACTTTTTTGACAGCCAAGTATTTAGTGTAGTCAATTTATGGCAAAGTATTGATTTATTATCAGGCGTGCAACTTCTGCCTTTGGGGAGCTCTAATAGCCCTATTGATGCATCCCTCTCGATCCACTAGAGATTAAATGAAGGGCTATTTTATGTGGGTTAGATCCTCATGCTCATAAAGCCTTCCTATCCTCCGTCAGGTGACAGTTGAGTCTTTTGTACATGAGCGCTTCTGAAGTTTAGCCTGGGATTTATTAGTGCGTAATCATAAGATGTGCGCATAGATAAAAGCACTGACAGATACATCACCACCCAAGGTCAGATGCAGTCTTAGCACAAGTGTTGATTAGGGAGGGCACTCACTTGATTAAAAAATGATTTAGATCGGGTTCTCGGAAGAGAGACATTAAGCTTTCTTCATTATTTCTATACAACATAATGGTGTCAATAAAGTGTTCAAATGTTAATGTCCAGCAGTAGATGAATGTATTTGCTATGACTTGCTTTACATGCTTCTGTGACAAATTAACTACATACTTTAAACTGCCATGTTGACTTGTGAATTACCCTCGTTTTAATAGTTTTTTCTTCAGTTAGATTCTCCATTATTGGGGTCAGTTTTTAATATAATTGGAGGTCAAACGATATTTTTCTACTCGTGTAATGCTTACTTGACAATACGGGGCTGTGTTTGCTCTGTAATTCTAAGACAGCTGAAGTGCTGTGAGAAGTCTGGGGTTTATACCATTATAGAGAGTTGAAGTCCAGCTCCCTCCGCTGTGCCCCATGGGACCTGACTATGGGAAAAATATGACTGGCAGTCAATGGGACCAACTGCGACTTTCTTGACTTGTAATATTATCTTTTAAACTGACAAACATCATATCTCCATTGACTGTAATACCATTTTAACTAACATAACTAAAATGACTTTTCCCAAATCTAATGATTGCAGATGGTCTCCAGTGGATGTCAGCAATTTTTGCTTTTAAGCTTTTTGGTTGTTTTTTGATGCTTTTTCAAGTTTCTGTACAAATGGTTCAAAGTGATGCTAAATTACATATTTTTTAATTGAAAAAAATGTAAGATATTCTTGTGGAGGGACTGCCAAACTCCACAGTCTTCCGCAAACCCAACAGCACTTACGTTAGGGAAAACCCTGGAAGTAGATACGATGAGGTTGAAGTTGAGGTTATACTGTTTAGTCTTTAATTTGTATTATTTGCAAAGCATTTGTGCTACACTTAGTTTAGTTAAACAGATAACATTAAAATAAGGGCTGCACAATATGTTGAAAAAGTCTTATTGGGATTTTTGTGCAGTTGTGATTAAAAATAAATAAATAAATGGTATCGTGAGTCTACTTGCTTGGTTACAAAGGTCAGTGTCACTGAATCCAAAATATCACCATACAATACAGGTTGTGTTTTTTCTTTTGGCCACCAGTTCCACATTGGCCTGCTCATTGGCACCCATTTCACCTGGTCTACACACCGGATAGTCATGTGACCATACACTGCACGAGCTTCGCTGCCTAAACAGAGGCCAATTAGTACTTTATTACGGATGTAGATAATAAGCAGATTTCTCACAGACAGAGTAGGTTGTCACATTCACACATGCATATTTTTTAATGTAATTAAATTCCAGCCTTTTGCATTTAACTAATTGCACAGGCTGGCGTGATTGCAAGCAGATTAATTGTGCAGCTCTACATTAAATAAAGCACTATACATAAGTTTGCAGCGGTGGTAATTTCCTTGCTAAATGCTAAATGAATACAGAAGAAACACTGCAGTGAGTCATATGATGATGGTGCCACTGAAGCAAGGAGTATTTGTTCAATATTGGCATGTCATCTCACATTTTCTACAATATCCTCCTATCGTCACGCGAAATCGCTCTTTTGTTATCAAATCAACAGAAGCTTTTCTTATCAGTAGTCTGCTGCTTGATCTAAGAATCAATCTTTCCCAAAGTTTAATGTTTCTTGACACGGTGACAGTAGCAGACATAGCTTATAATTCATTCATGTGCTTTGTAGAACATGGGCTACTTAAATGCAGAAGGATTACACGCTAGAAGGCAAGAGAAGGAACTCTTGAGGGTGCTTTGATTGCGAGTTCAAAATCCATTACTTTGGCTCAGTGGAGACAAGGAGATCCAGCAGTATAAATTAACATCAAAGGCGGATCAGCTAATGGGGAAAGGTCTACTAGCTTCATATCCAGAGAAAGTGAAATTACTACAGCAAAACCTACCTGTTTTAATTATTCTACAAGAATCAAGAACATGGCTTGGAGCTAATGTTAAAATTCAGCAATGTGATCATTCTTTTCATGTGCATTATACAGCTTTGGTCTGATTTTTATTTTATTTTTATAACTTAATGCGATGCAGAGTGCATATTTTAGCTTTCTGTGTAAATATGAAAGATTTCTGGGGTTTAAAGTACACATTTGGTTCAACTTTTGCACCTTTTTTTGTAAATACTGTATATTAGTCATACTCTTATTTATTAAAATATTTCAAATCTCTGCTTCTATTCTGTATTCTGTTTTCTCTAGATGTCTGAGTAAATGGTAAAATCATTATATCGCTCATTTAACATTACTTGGCCATGGCACTGGCATAAAAAAAATAGCATCTCAACAGTTGATAGATGAGATGAACCAGTTGGCACAACACTGCAATGATTCAAGGATGATAGAGTCTCGAGAAAGGCAAATACGTTTTTTTTTTTTTTTTTGTTTTGTTTTGTTTTTTTCTGTGGCAGCATCATATCCTTTCAAGTCCAGCTTGGTTGTTCAAGGATACAAGTAAACTGGAGTAGAGTTTTTTCCTTCATAATTTATTGTGCTGGAAAACAAAAAATTCAACATTTCGAGTTTGACTCAATCGATGTTTTCATACACCTAGCCATCTAAAGCCAGGATAAGATTCCAGCATTTTCTCAGACATTTTCTTCCACCCTGGTGTCATAATATTCAGCTAATTAATACATATGAGTAGCAGCATCCTTTTGTTGTTTTGAATTCCCCCTTGTGGAGCTGTGTTCAGTACATGTGATGATGGATGCATATCCCGCAAGACCAAACCTTTAATTAACTGTCTTTTGTCATTAACAGAAGCAACAAAAGAAAAAAAATAAAAATAAAATCTCGATGGTCTATAAGGACACATAAATGTTAGCCTGGATTTGCAACATAAAACACCAAACCATAGAAAAAGTAAATGTAAACTCAAATTGGAGCATGAGGTAAGAGAGAAAGCAGAGAAAGCTGATGTCATGCATATTTAACGATCCGGTCCAGCTCTATCCTGTCCTGCCTTTTCACTCAGAACTAATGAGTTACCGTTGGAAGTCATTTTCATATCAGTCGCATTAACAATGAGGCTATTTCTTTAAGTGCTTTTGCCCTCTAAACTGTCTTGGAGTTCTCACACTGCTCTAAATCAAGCCTTGCATATCATCAATGTTTCATGTCAGCTACAGTTTATTACTGATTTACTGGGTTACAATGTATACAAGGGCTGGAAGCTGTAAACAAAAACGTACAAAAACGTCATGTATTGATATATAGTAGAGTTGACGTTGATCTGATCCAGTTATTGGTTTTTAGTGCTGATATTGGCATAGTTCACTAATCGGATATTGGACTGGCATCACCGGTCCACGTACCATTTCGGATTCCGTCGTTTTTTCATTGATTTTTTTTTTCTCTTCCCGGATTGTTGTTGAGTTGGACCGTAATGTTACTTGAGACTCCTAACCGACCAAATTAACATGTCCACAGAACACAGAAAAGCTTCTTTCTTTTCAGCTCAAAGTTAAGTTCTAAATAGTCTACCATATCAGCTGTTGATAACTAACGTGAACTGTGTGACTTAACCTGTTGACGGAACAGAATGACACTTTACTGCATTGTATGAAGGCCTTCAGGAGGCTAAGGCATGTCCGGGTTAGTGTTTTCCCTAAGTTTGGGGAAAACTTAGGTGCAGAGTTGAGGAGTTCTCCTCAATAAAACGATATGTGAATAATAACTTATCATTTTGGGCAGTTTCTGGGTGCAACAACATCCAAAAAGCTTAAAAACGTAACTTGCCAAAGTCGTCCATCGGGAACCAACTGCAGATCTGGGAAAAGTAATTTCACAAATAGTGTTAAAAGTATTAGAACTAAAATGAGTAGCTGATGAGTTATTGAAAAGAACATTATTCTTCATTAATTGATCAATTAAGAACAAATGACAAAAATCTTATTCCAGCTTCACTAATGTGCTCTTTGGGGTTTTGGTCAGAAGTGAAGTTGTCAGCTCAGATTTTGGGATTATTTTCCCCTGTGAGTTGACATTTTATAAAAATCAAAGAATAAACATTTGTAATGTTGCAGGCTGCTTATTCTTTTGATGTTTGGAGCACTGTCGGTGCCGCGCAGCATTTTGTTCAGTTGTGACTGCTGCTCCTGTTTACCAGTTTACAAATGCACCTTTTATTTTTATTTCAAACAAACAATTACTTAAGGGCGGGTGTGACACACAAGGTTTAAGTTTTCAGCTCCATCTCTTATCACCTGTGGTTTTAACACAACGCACCTTGACTACTGTCTCCACCGCTACAGTTACTGCGTCACACTTTTTCAAAATGCTAATTAACGAAAACAGGATGGGTCTGGCATCGGCACAAAGGGGTGAAATCATGTTCGGTTGTTTTGTGTCAGCGTGAGCATCTTCTCTGGGTCTGACAGATCGGCCAATTAACCTTATTTACCACATCTCCCCTCATCTTCTAACAAGCTCCACTGGGCTTCTTTCTAATAACGAGCTGCTGAGATTGGGGACTATTGGTGCGCCGGTTTCAACTGCGTTTGTCCTGCAATTATTAAGGTGACAAGATGTGGCTCATGCACTCCTGTGCTGCCTGAGCAAGAATGCTCATGCTGTTCTTCATGTTGTTTTTTCTATGATTGGTATGCCTTGTGCAGTTTCTTGGACTTCAATTAGTGCAGTATTTATTTGTGAAATTGTCCAATGAGATTAGATCACACAGAGTATATAAATACTAAAAACAAAGAAGAAAGACCAGTGACTATCTGGTGATGCACAGTTGAAAAAGAAAGAAGAGGCAGGCCAGAAATCATGGAACAAGGAACACTGTGTGAAGGACTTATGCACCACAAAGCATGAAGCAAGTAGGTAACACATAAATACTAACACAATGGCATTATCTGCCCGACCCAAGTAAAGCAGAATTTGTTCTAAGCTAGTGTTTTTTTTTATGTTTCTTAGAGAAGAAACATCACCCATTGCAACGATGACCCTCAGTGATGTGTTTTTAATAGGGCTCGACCAATAGTGGATTTTTAAAGGCAGATGTAATAATGATAGCTTTGAACTGGAAAAAGGAAATAGTCGATTAATCGGCCGACATCAATGACGTTACCTTGACTTAACGAATGGAGTTGTAACCGGTATGTCAACTTAGTAAAAGTAATTTCTGAAACAATATCTACAACAACAGAGGTCAGTTTATCCAGGGTCTGGTGGCGATTGACTATCTTTATCCAGTTATCACATGAATTGCAGGACTGGAGCACATCTACCCATATTAAACTACTATCAGAGCCTAGTTCTGCCGATGCCAGTAGTTTATAAAATGTCCTATTGGCGCTGATTAATCGGTCGAGCTCTGATATCCGCGTTGGAGTCTGTGTTGTGCTGGGATCCAGATCTCTTCTGACATTAGCTAACAGTATCTAGTGTTGCACACTGTTGCAGTGGTAGAGAAGCAGAAGAGAGGCAATGAAGAAATAAGAGCAAGCGCTAGGATTTTGCCTGAAAATCTGATCTGAAACCTCTGCATAGAAATGAGTATTTTATGGCTGTTATCATGGATGTAGGCAACGGAGACGACCGTTAGCTTAGTAATGGAAGTAGCTTATGTCAACAGATGACCGGCTCCCAGTGCAAAACAACGCAACACAAATTCCTGGTGGACTGGTGCTCCTAAAGTTATCAGTAGGCTACACTAGTCGGATGGATGAACAGTTGCCAAAATGTTAATGAACTCGACCTGACCCACAAACCACCGACTTTAGCCTGTATTTACACAAATGTTGAAGCTGCCTGTGCTCATATCAGTCTAACGAAGCACGGCAATGTAGAATGCATCATAACTGACAGAGACTCTTTGAGCTTTGTCACAGATGGTCTGACTGTGAGAATCCTCATCCGCTGCCCCATAATGTGCACTGATATTTATTAGCCCTTGTGCCACACTTACTTAGGGCTCAGCAATATATTGAATGAATTCAATTAATCAAGGTTTTGCTTTTTAATGAATGTGAAAAATGTCACACATGGACATTAGTACCTTTCACTATAGAAAAATGAAAACACCAGTCTTAAAATAATCATTAGTCATAGAACTCTGGTAAATGTAATTAATTGTGTGTGTTCTTTGGCATTACTGATATGTCTGTTACTGTAACGCCTTTGGCAAAAGATAAATATTTGTTATATCTTACTGTGTCCACACTGTGCTGTTGTTGATGGTAAATACGTGTACATGTCTTACTTGAAAGCTACCGTATTTTGAACTGTTCTCTCTAAAATATTCTCTTTAAAATTGTCATCCTCACTTTACTCTGGACAGTGTGGTTTTTCTTTTGTCTTATCTGAAGAAAGTTTCATCCAAGCAAAGCAAAGCGGGGAAAAAGAAAAAAAAAAAACAACTTTGTTGCAGCCACTTGTGATTCATCTATTCAAGTAAGCCTGCTTTTGGAGCAGATAGACTCTCCGTTCCATGACCTTCAGTGGACAAGCATCGGTTTCGGGGCTGTGGTTTTCAGGTCCCCACTGCGCTTGGTGTGGATGCCTGTGGAGACACTAATACCGTAGTGCAGAGCTTTAATATGGTACCTAAGAATCCCTTTCTATTCAACATTCAACCTTCTAGAGGCACTTGGACATTCTTCACCTTGCTGTTTGGAAGAAGCAGTGGCATCTATTTGAAGAGGTAAACGCTGACACCACTTCACTAAATATGGGGGATACTCTGTGTGTGTGTCTGTATTTTGTGTGAGTGCATTATTTGTCTTCGTACCTTTAGTCCAGTTTATTGCCCTAAATGCCTCTGGGGCCTTTTTACTTCGGTGTAAACAGTCGTTTACCAATTCAATACGCCCAGTTAATGTTCAGTCACAAGAGCCAATATGTGGCAGTGATCCATACCGAGTGATGTGCTTACAGATCTTGTAATAGCTTAATGTCGACTTGATGTTTTTGTCTCAGTAAGTGCTGTCACTGCAACAAGGCGCATTCGCTGCAGCAGCAGAGCTGTCATAAGACATGATCTTAAAAAGGGATTATATTTACCTCATTTCCCTCAAACCACCTTCATCTGACTGTCGTGATTGGAATATGTTTTTTGTAAGAAGGAAGAAGCTTGCAAATATTTACATCAGCAGCAGTCAACCAAACTAAACAAATATATATTGTGTGTGTATTTTTGAATGTCAAGACATCATCCTCATCACATAACAATTAAAGTAATCGTGATAGGATGATATTGTGGTTCATAATATGACTCTGTAATGATCCATATGTATATTTTTTTAGTTCTATGTCTAAATCTAAACCTGTCTTAAAAATCAGATGTGATTGATAGATATTTTAGGATATAAATTTTGTTATCTCACACCGAGGACAACCTTAATTTGGCATATGATCATGTCATTAAACAAACAAACAAAAGCGCTTGACCAGACTTTCTCATGCTACTAGCCTCTTACACACAGGTATCATGAAAAATGGCTGCATCCCATTGAAGTGTATCAGTTGCAGGCTTTGGAGTAGTGCATGCTGGTTCACTGGAATGGCCTTGAGGGACAACTAAATGGAACGGAGCCACTGTTAATGTTATCAGTAGCACCTGTGCTTAGTCTGCTTTTACAAGCCAGTATGTTTGCTGTGAAAAAAGGCCTAGTGCTCTAGTGTAAATAGGCCATTTTACAGAGTGTTGTCATGGGTCGTTTGTAGTATTAATGTTGCTAGGCTAGTGAGTGTATTGAAGTGTGTTTCTATCTATTCTATGGTAAGATTCACGGGTTCATGTTGGTGCACTGGCGTAAAAGTTCAAGATGTGAGTGTCCTGATTTTAAAAAGTGTGATAAGATTTGAGATGCATCGTTACTAATGTCTTTTCATCTGTAAAATCCAATATTTAAATATTGACAAGTAGTTGATTCGTCCTCTATAAACTGTTTTCTCAAGTGCATCTCTCCTTTCCACGCTGCCAATGGACAATTCTTGCCAATTGTGGCAGCCAAGTCTGGAGCGATTATTTTATATTGCTGTAGATGCAGAGGCGTGTTTTAAAATGAGACAGGACAGGGAAGAAGGATTGGTTTAAGGCAAGGTCCAGGCTTGGTTTTATTTGATCATTTGTCATTATGAGAAAAGGCCTGTTTGTAAAAGCCCCAAGTTTTTAGTAGATGTCCAAAAGAAACGTCGGAAATGAGATGCTGAGTTGTAGCAACAGAGAAACGAATGTGAAGAAAAGTGATGATTATCATTTGATGTCTGCTTTACAAGAACCAAAGAAATAAAATCAAACTTTTGGTACCCTACTGAATTAGACATTAATTAATTGATTAATTAATTAATTTAAACATGTATCCTGTTGCATTGGTGGTTGCTTCATATGGATCTTTATCAAAATCATTGCTAGTGCGTTGGGATGCATATCACGTTAACCTCAGTGATAGAGATGCACATATAGTCACATGTAGTGATTCTTTAGAGGCTGGCATCACTGAAAGTGTTAGATTCCACTTTAACCTGCAGGAGTTTGTGTTGCGTGTCTTGCTGCCACTGAGCAAACAAAGTCATGATGACTACAAATGGACATATTTACCACAGAGATGTATGAAGAGAAAATCTGTCAGGTAGACAAACATCAGAGCTGTCACACATGATGAGCTCTGGGAAAAAAAAAAAAAAAAAAAACGTGAGAGAAAATGATGCTGAGAGGAATTGACTCACTGCAGTAACTCAGTGAGCTGCCAGTCCCTGAACATGTCCAACCATGCAGTGTTTACTTCATCAAGAATAGACTTTTTTTTTTGGATTTCTTCTAACTGTTGTTTAAATATTGCAATAATACTGGTGGAAATAAGTCATAGTTTGTTGTCAAATAACGACAGTAAAGCTCAGTTTCTGGGAGCTTCACTGTTGTTATTCAGAATGTGGATTGTGATTCTCCTTCAAAAGACCCATCACCGTGATATTTTGGTGAGATTGCCCACCAGTACCCACACCTTTCTTAAAAGCGAGGTTCCACTTTCAGACACTAGAAGCACTTAAATCAAAGCATAAAAAACATTTGAGGTCAAACAAGAGGCATATAGAAAATTGCACTTCACTCTCAGGTTAATCGTAAACACACATTTGCAAACCGTGACGGGGTGCACTATAATCCTGGTAGCCCCCCTGTCTTCAGAAAAGCAGAGCCGAAACAGTGCCGAGACATCAGAGAAAATGCAGCATGTCATCTTCTCTAATGCAGCTGGAGCCATCTGATAATCAAGCTGGCAAGCTGCACTCACTTTCATTTGAACTGCAAAAGTTGATGAATCAGACTTGGCTGCACACTTATGACCCCTCCAGCCCCTCTCCTCTTTTGTTTGTTGTTCGGCCAAGATTTGTGTGCCTCGTCCATCCTTCAGGGCATAATAGCCTCCAGTATCCTGCCCTTCACAATGTGTATGAAGGGATCGATTCTATGTGGAAGTTGCATTGCATTGGATCACCACTTTCACAGTGGCTAAAAAAAATGGATGTGTAAAGTGCTGTACAGTATATACTCCCTACGCTATGTTCATACTTTGTTTGATTCAGACCAACGTATACATTTTTAGGTTTTAGTTTTTCCTTTACCAATGGTTTTCAGTTGCATAATGTATCCTTGGCTTGTTTCCCTTTTGTGTGTTGCACAGAGTATCCTATCGTATGCTTAACTACTGCTACTACTACTACTACTACTACTACTACTACTGATGAGTGTCTACACTGTCCACAGTGAATATTTATGGCCAAACTTAGGGGCTGTAAATTAATTGGTAAATTTAGGAATGCCATCAGTTGTCATTTGGCCATGTTTCAAAGGGAAACATTTTTATCTAAATTCAATAAAATTACTTTCAAACAACTGTGGGTGCTGGAAATTCCTCAAGGCTTTCTGATAAGACTATATCATCCCTGAAGATATTGGAGCAATAACACAACAGGCGCACAACATGGGCTTTTTTCCAGCTCAAGCTGATAGATATGGCTATAAATAACAGAATATGTTTTTTACTTTATTGGAATGGTGTCATAAGAGGATTTGCTCATCATTATTCTTAATAATAATCCTATACTAACAACTATAATAGATATAATTGCCATTCACACGCCATCATCATCGGCAATAGTTGTTGGCAAATCATCTGCATATCGCAACGTTATAAATGACCAGTACTTAGAATCTTTAAAGCAGGCTGTCAGAAATGTGTATGTCTCTTAATTATGTTTTGCTTTTTTGCTTGCTTATGAACATTTGTAGACACGTTATGTTGTGGTTTTTATGCAGGAAAGGCAATTTATTAAACCTGTGACATTTTGAACCGCAATTCATGTTTATTATAATGCCTCTGTCCATTATATCTACACTGAATATCACAGTAATGTATACACACGGGACTATTTTATTGTTTCTGTTCTAACTATTCATCCCATTTTCTTTATGTATAGGTCAACCTGAATCATCAGCATCTTGTACTACATTGGCTTCTTTTTCATTTCACAGCCTTGGATTTGCTTGGCATTTTTTTCAGGATTAGACAGCGATGTTTTCAAGCCGTGAAAGTTTCTCCAAGAAGCTGAATTATTATTGCAGTATTTTGCATCATGATATGATACCTCATCATTATACATGTTTGTTGGATCTCATCTCTAATTAGCTTTCGTACTCATCCCTTTCGTAAAAAAAAAAAGTGCTTTTGTGTCAATTACAAGCTACGATAGCTTAAGGGGAAAGGACAGGAGGGAGGCGAACTAGAGCTATGTGCTGGAGACATATTTTTCTAAGTTGTTGCAATTCCTTATATTATCACATCAACAAAAATTGGAGAACACTTGACCTTTTGAACTTGCATATTTCCCTTTAGGTTCCACTTAACAAGCAACACAGACATAAAACTGTAAGTGAAGGTACAGTATATCATGCCGCCTGCCTAAAAACAACATATGTAATTGCCTCACCATTATGAAATAAAATACTTTTTTTTTTATTTCATTCATTTCATATGCACTTTCTAATTGTAGTTTGACATCTGTTTAAACGTTGAACTCTCTGTTAGACGTAGTTCTTGGAGATTGTGAAATCACAAACGGCACAAACACTTCCTTAAAATATCATCCTGATTATGATTTTGCACCTTTTTGCAGCTGCTAAAGTTAACATTACACCATATGCTTGTCATGCTGTTGGTGAGATGTGAAATGTTTGTGATTGTTGAGGTTTTATCTTTGTCTTGTTGTTGTGCTGTGATTGTTAACAGTTTTCCTCTTACTTACTTAATTTGCATGTCAATGGCCTTCGCTGTGCAGTGAATCATACAGTGTCTTGAAGTTTGGATGCAGAATGTCATATTGCCTTAGAGCTCTACCTTATGGAGCGCCACAGGAAGCCTGCTGTGCTCTGCCTTCATTTCCTTTGTTCTAATTTCTATTTCTCTCCCCTGGACATGATCCTCATTGCCAGTTGTCGGCCTCAGCGATTGAATAGGCTCGTCAAGTTTCCCCCGAGTCCCCCGCTCTGCTGCAGTCTTGGCAGGAGGGGGGCCATAGCAGTTGCCTATCTCTGCTTGTGTCTCTATAATACGGTCACAACAGTCTTTGGTCTCTCTTTGATTGCTTTCCAAATAGAAATCACAGTCTAAGGCCAGTATTGCTCAAACATTTCTCCTAGTCAGGGCTGGTGGAAAAATATGATCCTGATATTTTACTCATATTAATCAATACTGATATTTATCATGGTACAGTATGTAATTTAATGATGCTGCCAATTTGAAGAGTATCCCGGTAATGACTGAAGCCTGAAGAAAGCAAAACAAGAACACGCTGGCCTGTACTCAGTATAATAGCAGATGTAGGTGTACGTATTTTAACAAAAAAACACTTCTGTTTCCAACAACCTTGTGGCCATTCAAGTACAGAATTCAGAAGTTACGAGGTCCAGCTGAACGCACCATGCAGTCAGTGAGTGTGTCAAAGTCTGACGCAGACAGGAGGCAGGACAGAAGCAGCACACCTGTCGATGAAACCAACATGCATCTCATCATCTCAGTCCTCATTACACAACAATGGTTTGACGTAATGTTGCAAAATTTGCCACAAACATTCACTTGGACTCAAGGATGAAGTGATTAGATTTTGGCGACCAAAGGTCAAGGTGGTTGTGACCTCATAAAACACATTTTTAACTGCCATTAATTAAGAGAGGTGCATCAACACGTTATGCTGACATAACTTTTATCACAATCCCATTTTGAGATTGTTTTATCGCTAAGTAGTACTGATACCTTGGCTGACACTGGGTCCTAAATGACTATTTTTTTCCTACATCAGTCTCATAAGATCCATTTTAACAAAAAGAAAATTACATGAAAAAATCAATGAATAAAATGACTTAATATATCTTTTTACCACAATGTGGTTTCATTGAAGTTGTCTATCTCAATTTTTCAGTTGCATGTTGTGGCACCTTGACAGTTTTCCACTCACGACTTGAGGTTATCTAACATAATATCAGTAATTAAAAAGGTATAGAAGCAGTGCATGTGTGAATGTGTGCACGCCTGGTCTCCTTGTGTATTAATATGTAATTAACCTCAACCCTGTGATGCACAGTCAAGAAATATACATCATTAAGAAAAACTTGGGCTATCAGAATATCTATGCTGTTATGACGTCAAATGAACTAATAATGACTATAAACAAGGGAAATTGAAAATCACAGAAATAAACATAAACATAGAGAACTATTAAAAAAAAGAGACAGATATTGAAAATTGTGCTCCTAAGTATTGGCAGTCGGTGTGGGGGGGGGCATTCTCACCATCACAAATAAGAAATAAATATGTTTTTCCAGAGAAATCCTTCAGTTTTTCTATTATATGTAGTATTTCGCATGAATACTTCTCCACCAATCTGCTGTTCAAAAGTTAGAGTCATGAAATGCATGCACGATTGTCTTGTACGACAGAAGGGTAACGAATCTGTCCAAATCTCCTTACTCCACTAATATTCATTTTAACTGGGCTAAGTACCAATGTAAATAGAGTATTGTACAGAATGTTGCACCATGGGTAGTAGGGCTGGGTAATAGAACGATTTCAAAACGGGATGACAATGTCTTTAACAATGACAAGCTTTGGACACTTTTTTTCTAGTTATGGACAGATTTAACAGCCAGTGACGCAGGGAAAATGAACGCGGTGTTGTCACAGTGGCTGGTAAATGTTTGTACCCGTAGTGATGTAGTAATAATCTCTGCTGAGAGTCTGTGTTATGGTCTCATTTACAGACACACGCTTCTGTTCTTGCTGCTGTCTGTGTCGGAGGCAGATACACGTTCAGGCATGGCGGGCGTTCAGCTCGTAACCTCTGAAATCTCCATCGTTTTCAACAAGGAAACAGATGGGAGCCGACCAAGACAATTGTAATGTTGCATGTAAGTACCCCTCATAAATGTAAAAATCTATACTCGTACAGCCAGAAAACATTGTTTAAAACAGGACTGTTTAGTTTTTGTAGTTTATTTTCCTTTGTTTGGATGTGTCATATGAAAATGCTTCCCTGTGTTAATGCTCTAAAATTTAGCCAGTGAACCCTCTTTGTAGCATTATCAAATAATGTATTGATATGGTATTGATAATTGCAAAAAAAACCCCCAAAAAAACATCCTATTTTTTGCGCCTAGCCCCGGTGGGTTTTAATGTTATTGGGTAGCTATTTCTAGTCATTCTCTTAGCACTGAAAGGAGTTTGTCTAGTGTGTGTTTGCTGCCACTGTGGAAATGAATTAAGCCAGGCATTCGTTGAGTTCAGATCTGTTCACCACAGAAACTCCGCTGTAGGTGGTTGCAGACATTTGACCAAGACGCAGCCCAAAACATAATATTACACATCTTTTATGTTATTGTTAAGTGTGAAAAAGTTTGTAGTAAAGTTTTGGTTCCTTATGAAACTGTGGCAGGACACATTAGCCTGTAACGTCTAGTTTAATATTATGTTACACATCCAAAAACCACCATCATTAGATCTTGGTACAAACTGATTTACTCCTTATGTGTCGTGATTTACAAAACGATCTAATCTAATACCCAGCCCAAACAGTGGATCACTGTCATTTACACTACTGCACAACGTCGTGTCACTTGATTATTCACTGGCAGAAACTGGAGTAAGATGTGTTAGTAACGTGTGAAAATAAATCTCAGTGTAGTGAACACAGCACAGTCGACTGAGAAACCTCTAACAAAACGAAAATACAGAGGAAGGCAATTAGAAGATAGGCTGTTTTCCATTAAATTAGTTGTTCTATCAAGATTTAGGTCTCTCTGACTGTGAGTATCATCACCTCAGGCATGCATTCTTAGTGTGTGTATTTTTATCTTTGAAATGATGTTCTACATTTTGGCTTTGGATCTGATTTCCTCTCCAAATATTCCTCTTGCATACTTGCAGGGACAAGCAACTCTTTTATCTAGTCAAGAGTTTCTGACTTTAACCTTTCTCTATATGTGTGTTTGTGTGTGTGTGTGTGTG
>JAPQRN010000014.1:3395614-3406415 GCA_037367275.1 Coranthus polyacanthus
AAGCAACTCTTTTATCTAGTCAAGAGTTTCTGACTTTAACCTTTCTCTATATGTGTGTTTGTGTGTGTGTGTGTGTGCAAGTACACGTGCGATAAAATATTCACAGAAGTGTTGACCAGTCAGCGGTCAGATGTTTATGTGCCACTGGCCTGTCTCTTGTGTAGCTCAGCATTCTTTAAAACAGGAACCTTTCTTTGCCTGTCACCGTTGTCTACTTGTGTAAGTGCAGAGGTGGACAGATTGTGCCTGGCCTTGCGTGCCCATGGCCTTTTGTTTCGAGTCCCCATGGACATCCCTCTCGTGACAGGCCCTGTGTTCAGGTGGAAGCCCCGCCGAGCACCCTGCTGGCAGATTAAGTGCTCTTGCACATCACCATGGGGACTGAAAAAGACAGGCTAACAAGGTGTTTCTGTATTAATGGTTTCTTTGTTCATGCAGCAGGGTTTTTTTTTTTCTACAAATGGTATCAGATTTTTGGTTGTATGCTTACTCAAGTGAAGTTTAATTCTTTTTACAACTTATCTCTCTAGCGGTTCAACTTGTTTTTTTGCATCATCCCCATAATATAACAGACACATTAGGTCACCGTTGCAAAACAAATAAATACACCGGCTTACTTTATACTTTTAGAGAAGTTGATTGCAGGTCATTCCAATACGTAGCTCCATGTGTTTTTGAAATATCTTACCTCTTTCAGTTGCTTCATGTCATATTTATTTTCTTATCTTAATACAACCTGTTTTTAATTTGTTTGCTTTCAGTTTTACATTTATTTGTGTACTGTGCTGGTTGCTCTTGATGCTTTGTGCAGTCGTCGAATTGATGCATTGTTTGGTCTTCGCAATTAATTTTTCTTATTAAGTATCTGGTGTTTGAGAGTGTGGGCAGGAGTGGGCGAACGAGCTGTCTGTTTGTTTAGTTGCAGTGTATGTTATGTATTTCTGTATTGTCTGTATGTGTTTTTTGTCTGTTATTTGTGTTTTTCTGACCCCTCAACAATGAGATGCTACATCTCAAGGGGTTACGCTTCATAAATTATTAATTGAACCATCTGGTTTCTTCAACTTTCATTCAAAAATCAGCCTTTAAACTACAAAGACATAAAGGATTTGACATTTATTGTGATAAGTATTGATATCGACTGATATGAAAATTCTTATTTTGCTAACATTTTTGGCCATATCACCCACCCCTCTGAGGTGACTTGTCTCAGACTTTTTACATTAACAATGAAATGATGCAATATTAATTTTCTTCAGGGGTCGAACAAAGTGTATTTTTCACTGGAGATAATGATGATGACCAGTATTTGGAACCGAAATATTCTGCAGTAAAAATCTAAATCTTGGTGCCAAAATTGAGAATAACAAACTCCAACACAAAGTTATTGAAATGCCTTTAAGCATATGTTTAATTAAAAGAGACCTGTTCCAACATTATATTAAAACAAAAAGTTCAAGGAGCTCCCGGGAGCATTTTTTTTTTTTTTATAAAGCAAACTGAAAATTTGATGAAGTTAAAAACTCAAACTAGTTCCCCAAAGTACAGTAAATACAGCAAAAAAAAAAAATTGAATCAAACTAGTAAAAGTTAAATTTGTACTGAAATATTAGTCTCAATAAGTAGTTCCAGTTCAGCAGCGCTAGGTTGTGGTGCAGGAAGTTGCTCAGGTCATTGACTGCAAACAGAGAGGGATTAAATACCTGTATTTTATAGAAAAACAAAGTAACGATACAGATAATCAGTCGATCCTTAATTTTCTTTACTTACTTTCAGACCGCAAAGCATCATACCTGTGCGATGTGGACATGCTTAGAAAACCAAGAGCTGCAGGTTAAATATAACTTGTGACAGGCTTTAGGTGATGTGGCTACTGTTCCTCTTTTGATGCCATGTTATGTTATTCTTCTGAGGCGCTTTTTGCTGAACAAGCAGCCTTTCCTCTGCCGGTTTCCTGACTCTTTAAAGTCTAAATGCTTCATTGCAAATGTTTTCACAAGATAATTCCCAAAGAGCAAAGATTTAATCTAACGTGCTCGATTTGTTTTCTGATCTTTTCATCGTCGGCGTAGCGCGATCGCAGAAACAAACTGTTGTGTTTGAACCATTCACTTCAGTCAGTATGAGCAGCTCTTGTGTCTATTGTTTGTTCTGTCTCTGGATGTCCTAAGTGTATAATGAGGGTTTTATTCATGAGGAAAGCACCCTTTTGACTTTGTACATGATCTGGGCAAACTGTCTGAGAGTAACACTTGTATTACTACTTTGTTAGGAACAGTTAGAAGTAATTGGCCCCGACTTGAGCTTCTGTAACAGTAGAGCTCTAGATAGGCTTTGTGAAAGTGACCCTTTCTTTGAAGATGTTCCTCATTTCCTATTCTGTCACAGTTAGTACTGTTTCTCCACTTCTTCACCACTGTTATTTGGAGTCAAAGAAACTCTTACTGTACTATTATGGATATTCAGCTCTGAACACCTTCCATGCATACAAACATTATTTCAACACTTGCACACAAATAACTTTCAACAGCCAGTCATACCATTGTAAGACTTTTTGCACTGCTGAAAAGCTGGAGAAAAAAAAAAAAAATTATGGAAGGTTGACTATTATTTGCAACAATGGAATTGTGCCTCCAAATATTTACTTTAAATGGGCCGAATATTAATGCAAATCCAATATTTTACAGAGAGCAATGCATCATGGGTCTTTTGTCAAGTCCTTGTCTCACATGTCCTCAGAATGTGTGTTTAAGTGTCAGCTGAAAATACCTCACAGATCGTTCATTGTACAACCCCTGTATTTTCCTGGTTTTCAGCCCTATTCTAAACAGACTCTTTCAGTATCTGTTGCTTTATGCGACTTTCCTGTCAGTGCCATGGATACCATTATGTGGACACCAGGTGAAATCACGCCAGGGTTTCAGGATGATTCTGGAGGACTGACTCAGGCTATGTAAAGAGATTTTATTCCACTTTTGGTATCTTTCTTATCTTTTTTTTTATGTATTCATTGTATTTTTTTTGTGAAATGATTTTTTGTGTGGAACTTTTTGTTGCCGTCAATTTGAACAGGACTCCCTGGAAGAGGAGATCTTGTATCTCAATGGGACCTTCAAGGCCAAATAAAACCAAAATGTCCACGCTAATCCATTTTAGTTTGAAGACACGTAACATAACTGAAAACAGACTTTTGGAAACGCCGCTGATCCTGTTTGTAACGTGGACAGAGACTTTTGGAAACAATGACACCCACATTTGCTCTTATCAGTCACTGCGTATCCTTAACCGATTCGTTGAACCCCTTTCACATGACCCTTTCCTGAAGAAAATGAGACATGACCCTTGATTACTAGCTGTTAATTCAACATGGATACCGAATGGCAGACAATTCTGTTCTTGTTACCTCTGTTTGCACCTGTCATGCAGTTAAATTCTGCTTTATATCATACTACTGAGTACATTGACAACAGGAGAGCTATTATTCGAGCAATTTGCAACAATTTCTGTGTCTAGTGGCGCTATCAGTTTCTCCACTGAGTGAGCTTTTTTTTGATATTTGAACATTATTTGTCATAGACCTGTTTTATAAAGGATTCTTTAGAGTCTGTCCGAACCAAAAGTGTTTGTTTAGGGAACTTTAACCTGCAGGAGTTTATATAACATGCTCGGCTGTTGCTGAGGAAATTAAGTCATGATAACTGAGCAGAAGTTCAGATCGTCTCCCTAGCGACTGGGAACAAAGAGATAAAATGTCATTACAGCTGTCACAAATGATTTGGACTGGACAGTTGATCAACAATATTATCAAATCGAAAATATAGCCAAGTGCAATATCCAAATCACAGGAACTGCAAGGTTTTTCATGAAGGTAAAATGTGTCACAACATACCATTATAAATGAAGTAATATGATGCTACAAAGATGCCCCTGAGTACAAGCCATATTCTCCAGAGTAAGGGGACATGTTTGTTTGGTACAGACCTCAGCAAAAATCACATCATTTTTGTGTTTTATTTCTTTCAGTGAAAATGAAATATAAAAATGACCATTCCCACTAAAGCCGGGACGTGTCACAGTTATTACATTATCACAGTTATCCGAGCTAATGGTTAATGGCTAATAATTTAGCATACTTTCAATGGTGCTCTCCATTCACCTGCATAAAACAGTCGGATGAACCAAGATGTCATATTTCCAACACAATTTTCCCTTATTTTTCCACCGCTTTGTATAACAGTAACAGCTTTCTTGTATTTAAATTATTTGTCAAATTTGCCCTGAGCAATTTTGCTTTCAAAGCCGAAAAGAACAAACAGAAATGCAATTTTGATTTATGTGATCCTGTGTTCAGTGCCAGTAAATGACTTTTCCTCTTCATTAGGTGTACTGTTTATGTATAAATAAACTATTGTTAGGCTTGCACTACAATAGTAGCAGAAAATAAGCAGAAAATACAATTAAATTGCTAATTGCAACTATTTATAACTGCAATATGATTTATTTTGCAGCCCTACAGGTGAGGAGCCTGGAACGAAAACTACTCAGAGGATATGACTGGCTGTGGTTTTGACAGTTCATTAACCATAGTTTTAGGGAAATGTGAAGGATTATTTAATTAATCAATTGGCAGATTGGTTTCATGTTCGTTCTCTAAAGATTGCAGTGATATTACGCAAAAATACATAGCTTTTAGTCATATCAAAAAAGACATCTTTATGCCTAAACCCTTCAGAAAAGCAGGGACACTCTGACAGCAGCCAAAATATGATGAAATGGTATTAATAATTGAGAATGTCATTTTTGTTTGAAACAAACAGAATCTAAAAATGTACGACTGACGGGGAAAAAAGGGTGATCGCGTCTGCAGCAAAAAAGATAAAGGCTATGTAACACATTGGTCTTGCAGTCTGCCAGGCAGTAGGTACTAAGAATAGAAAGCAAAAAAGCCTCTCCATACATTTGTTTAGAAGTTTTCCCTGAAACCTTTGATAGAGGACAGTGACTCTCACACTTACCAAGGTAAACAACAGATTTTATGACTGCACTGAAAATACACAGCCATCAAATTCCTCCTACCTTTTCAACCCGTACCCGCCACCCACGGACTCCCTGGATCCTCCTCATTATCGACCTCTCCTTCTGTCTCTTCAACTCTGCAGTACATGTGACTTGAGGGATCTTAGGGATATTACATTTACCTGGAACTCAAACACGTGCTTACTGTTCTGAATGGATGTTGGTATATGATTGCATCCCCACTGACCTTATTATAAAGGGTGAGAGTCATAGTGAGCGAGAGAGATGGAGGAGGTAGAGGAAGAAATGGGTCTGCTGCATTCTTCTCTGCAGGTTCTCCGTCAGGCAGACACAAGAGCACTGATGTGACTAATGCTGTAAATGTGCTGGCGTGCTTACAATATGGTCTGCTTGAGCGAGCCAAGCCAATCGGTGCTTTGCTGGCTGTCTCCTCTCCTACCCGTCTCAAAAATTCATTGAGCGAAGCAATTTAAACTTTTGTCTCACCTGGTTTTTCATCTTCACTTAGGGCCGATAAAAACGGTATGACGCTGTGATAAAAGTTGAGGTATAGTGAGCTAAACATGCATACATAAAAGTGAGTCAACTTTCAGAATACGGTCTCCTATTTTTTTATGTATTAATTAAGCTGAGAGATCATCAAATGCATCCTGCATTGCCGACTGTTGCCAGCAGGTCCAGCTTTGAGTGAGCGGTGGAAAAACACCCTTCAAATGCTCCTCTCAGTGGACTAATGGCAGGTTTAAACACATGCCTCCAGTATGGCTCGTCCCTGCTGTCACATTAATTTACATCAACCTGTCCATGCATGGTCAAACTAACCATCTTTGAGGGAGGAAAAACCCCAGTGATTTGCAGATTTTTCCAAAAAATGCTTTAAATTCTGCTTAAATTCATTGAGACGTTTGTAGACTGGGACCATTTAAAAGTTTTTCATGACTCCTGACTCCTCCCATAACACTATGTTATAAAAACTAGCGCATATTAGAAACATTGGCTGCCCTGCTTAATCATAAGCTACTACACCTATAATAAACTGTTTTTTTTATATGGTGGACTGCTGAGAATGGCTGATAGTTTGATCTGTAAAGAAAATAAAACTATTATATCTATATCTATGTATCTACTGTCATTCTATGTTATTTATTGATTATCAAGGTATCAAATGATGACAATATCACAATGAACAGACCACAGAGTCGTCAAAGCTTCGGTTCAGAACACGTACGGATGTAAAAGTCCAATAAAGATGTCTAGTTTGTTCGTCTTCAAACCAAACACATTCGTCGCGGGCAGCGCTAAAGACAGGACGCAGTGAAAGTACCTTTGTGAAATTGTGCCTGGGGGGAACTTGTTTTGCACGTCGGGAAATGAGCCACGGTATTAAAATGACAAAGAAAAACACCACATAAAAAGATGAATGTCTTTGTCAAAACTTGCCATTTTCAGCATGTGGCTGCTGCTCCGAGGTGGCGGTTGTTCTTTCATGTCGCTAGTGGGAATTTGAAAAATGGTAACATGCAGATAGCAGGAGGGAGGAGAAACAGTTGCCTAATGCTAGGCTTATTCCAACAGAGTACATCCTGTGAGCCATGTGGTGATTTTTTTTTTTCAATCGTTAAAGTTTGAATGGGTGTTTCATAAAAAAAACTGTGACAAAATCAAACCACATATTTATATCTGCTTTACACAGCCTTGAAGTAGTTTAGTAAGTACTAAAGAAGGAAACTTCGACTTAATAGTCCTTCAGTATATAGAGTAATAATAATCACAATAATACCTTTATTTATAAAGAGCTTTTCAAAGCAAGTTACACATTATTTAACAAAGAAAATACAAAAAGGGAGGTCTCTAGTCTCCAGTGGTCAGTGGATTGTGAAACATTTGATGCTCCCGTCTTAATGCATTACATTTCCTTTTTGCCTCACATTTAACAACATTTTGTCCCTTCGTCACATTTTTTTTTAAAATGAGGAGATACAATCCATTAACCGTATTAGGTGTGTGCATTTACGTCTGTACAGCCTTTTAGGTGGGGAGACTCACCGTCTGTGTGTGTGTCTACCAACATCTATTATTTATACTTCTTTGAGAGCACAAAAGTGTTTTTTGTGACAAGGGGCAGTGTATAAATGGGTTCTTTGAGTGCATCTAACCCCCGTTTTCCTTTTGCACACTTCAGGGCTTCCTGTCACAGTAGATTTGTTTAAAGAGGTGCATCAGCCCCCTGTGACAATTACTGCTTCCCCCATTTACTCTTTGTTGGTCTATTAGGATCACTGACCACACCGCGATTCCAAACGAAACCATGACTGTGACGAGTCCTCTTTTATTCTCATCAAATCAAAATAGTATTAAATGTCAGTCTACGAGAGCTAATTCACAAATCCACAAAACATTTTAAATACAAGTGAAATAATGACGACAGAGAAGATATTTGAAATGGGATGCCCTGACAAAGTGTTGCTTGAAAACAGGGTGACAGACACTGAGTACATATAATTACATACTTATATTTGCTACCATGTTGAGATTTGAGGAAACAAATGCAAGCGTTGGAAAGTACATCAGAATACCATTGTAACAGTAGAAGTGTCATTGCATAGCTCGTTTCATTACTAACCCCCAAAACAAAATGTTTCAGTCATAGCTCATCAGACTAGGAGCATAAAGTATTTAAAACACATTATAGGAAAAATCATTTGTGCTGATTTTGCGCTGCTCTTGACAGGGTGAGTCAGGTCTCGGATCGGGTCATTTAAGACGAATCCACACGTTCCACAGCTCATGTAAATTGCTTTCTTTGTTTGGTTTTGTTTGTTGAGAATGCAGTGTCTCACCTGTGTGTATACAGATACATGTCCACAGGGCTTTTCTCCTTCACTCTGACAAATTGCAGCAATTACACTGATGAAGTTCAAGGATGACACCATTATGATGATGCAATAATGAGCCCAGCCCACCTGACAGGTTCTAATAAGAAAGTGCCGAAGGACATCTCCGTGATGAACGAGAACCTCGTTGTGTATTGCCTTTTTGTCGAACTCAGCCGTAACCTGGATCCAAATAAACCGTCCCTCTGGGTTTCAAAAGGGTGAAAATCTTTGGTCTGGGATGAAAGAACTTGGAAATGCAGAATATAATTTCCTGTCAGGAGCTACCTTTTAGATTTTTAGATTAGATAGTTAAACACATCTGTTATATCGAGTATTTAAACTGTCAAAGATGTGGATACTGTAAAAGATGTAGTCTGATTAAGTTCACGGGTGGGAATAATGTATGATTTAATAAAGTCTGGGTGCATAGATTGAATTTTTAAAATAACCGAATCTAAATTATCACTGTTAATTATGAGAAACCCTTTTTAATTATACCTCAAGTGCCAACCCAGACTGTGGACTACAGGAAGTTGCGTATTCATAGAACGTACCTTTTTGTGCTGGGAAACAGAACATCTCATTTGTATCTGCTGTTTTGACTGCATTTAAAAAGCTTGAGCTTGTTGCTACCTGAACATTTACTTAGAGCATCACTGAACTGACTGACGTGTTTACCTGTCCTTTTCTTTTTCTTTTTTCTTTTTCCTTTTGTCAGGCTCAAATGGGTTTCAATGATGGTAGCTGGTTGCTAGGAAATATCTGATCCAACTGGTAAGCCTCTTTAATGTGTACCTATACTGACTTATAACAATGGCAATGATCTTTCAAGTCCATTAGCCTTAGAGGTTTGCTTCAATTATATTAGGGACACTTGAGAGTCCCTGCTGTGGAAGGGCCTGCAGGAACAGCTGAGAGTGTGGGCCTCCAGACCCCTCACCGCTCCTCTAATGGCCCTGTCGGTCGCCTTGCCATCAAAAGGCCTGTAAAATAATCTCCCAGGGGACAAGTGGCCACAGTAATAAGATAGAAATGTGTGTAAATATTCACCAAAAGCCAGACAGCCAGTGACAGCACATCAAATATGAATGGCCTGTCTTCTGGTCCACTAATGTATTTGTTCATAAGTGAACGCATTAAGACTGGGAATCTTTATATGGGATGCTGTGAACTGCCTAAGGATTTGCATTTTCTTAAAGTGAAGAATGATCAGATATTGCAGAGATAATGATGCTGCATTGCATCGGCTGCCACTCGAATGAAACTCAACTTTTCTTTTATGCCAGTATAGTTTAAAATCATTCTGCAGTGATATTTGTGTTTGCCATCAGTCAGAGCAAACACATTTTTTTGAGTTATTATTTCGTGCTAATTGTGTCATTGTTGTTTGGTAACGGAGTAAAAAAAAGTAGTTGGCGGTGGTCGGGACCTCGTAGATCAGGATGTGGCACGGACTGACTTCTACATCACCACTGATTTAAGACCTTCCCGCAGCACTTGAATGCGCCACATTAAACACTCGTCAACAATCGATACTTCCGACTGCTTGACCACACAAGGCAAATGTAACTGCTATTCATCAAGGTAAAAAATATGGCATGTATTGGCAAATAGATGTGTACACACACACACAAACAAGCTAACTGCAGCCTTTATATAAAATAACTTAAATGTCTGAACAACTAGTTAAAAACTCCCAGTGCTCCAGAGGTATTTTTTGGTCATTGTAGCTACATTCTTATTATGTTGACTTAGCTCAGAATTTATTTCTAGAATTTGCACATTGTATAGATTTCACCAATGGCATCTTGCTTGTTTTTTGTTTACAATAAGCTGCTTCTAACAGGTTGCCGCTTGGATTAATAAAGTTTTTTGTATTGTATATTAGCTCATATGGCCAAGTGCAATATTCAACTTGCAGGAGCTGCAGGTACAAATTGTCATGACGTATCGTTATAAATGAAGCATTGTGATGCTACAGACGTGCCTAGGCCTTCAAATCGTATTCTCCAGATGCAAGCACAAAAATCACACGATCATTTGTATGTTTTGGTCTTTCTCAACACACTCGCTTACGCGCCAGTGCATCAGCATCATGCAAAGAAGCGTAACCATTTCCACACATGTCTCAGGTGCTTAACGTCAAATGGCAGGATTCCAGACACAGCGGTGCTAGCAAAAGCTGACCTTCTAAGCATCCACACCATACTGATGCAATCCCAGCTACGGTGGGCGGGTCACGTAGCTCGCATGGGAGACGACCTGCTGCCAACGATGACATCCTACGGCGAGCTGCAAAAAGGAAAGATCCGCGCGCGATGGCGACGGACATCACACAAGAAACAAGCCTGTAATGTACCATAATGAGTTGTATCACATCTGCCCAATTTCTGTTTTCAATTATGACGTTTTATGGCTATAGTATGTGGTTCATTTGGATTTTGTACCTTGGTTGAGTATTTCATTGATGGACGTGGTATTTCTGCCATGTTCAGGTCAAACAGAAATATAATTCATTTTATATGTTTCAAAAATTCTACACCAAGAGATGTCTCTTCTCCTTCATTAGGTGCATGTGCATAATTAAACTATATTAGGTTTATTCTTACATTGGTGGGAGAAAGTTAATGCAATAGACAATAACAAATAATTTCTGACAATTAAAGTCAACTCAATTTTCAATACTGTGACAGCCTTAGGCAGAAGGGCTCATTAAATGGTTTGAGGAGTAGGAAAATGAAGTCAATTAGTGCCGGGTAATGCGGACTACAAGTTATATCTCCTTTTGTGTTAAACAGTGTTTACGGTGGGGATTTCTACAAAGTGGGCTAAGTGTTCAGTTGTAAGTCAAAGCCAAATGTGCAATGTCGCAAGGACAACAAAACAAT
>JAPQRN010000014.1:3406515-3431219 GCA_037367275.1 Coranthus polyacanthus
TGTGAAAATATACCGCTGCAAAGGTAAAAACAAATACTTGACATCACGATTCATAACTGTCTTCATAACTATAGCCTAAATGGGTAAAAAGAAAATGTCACCCATCTGTATGTTTTCATTGAATTAACCATTTTTCATCATTGGTACTTTTGAAGTCTGTTTATTCTGCGTATTGAACACGGCATTATCACACTACTGCATTCTTGGCAGAAAACCACTGTTCTGTCAGCAGAAATTTTTTCTTACACTTCATTGCTTCCATCTGTGTTGAAACTCTGGCAGTTTGCTTAACATACAGATGCCAGATGCAGGCATTATTACTGGACTGTTACTCCACCTGCTCGAAAAACTGTCGGGGTGGGGGAATCTATCGGATATCTGTGCACTTAAAAAACAAACAAAAACCAGGATAACACTAATATCGATAATACAGGGTGCTCAGTATTCATCACCTTCAGTTTGACCACGTCAGGTACATTGAAAAATGTGCTTTAGGCTTTGCTGGTTATCTTAAATGCATTTTAATCAACGTTGTTAGAAATAAGAGGTGCACTGCGCTGTCGGCTTTTACCTGATAAAGTGGGAATTTTATCTCAGTCTGATATTCATCAACTGCTTAGACGTGATAAACCACAGATATTTATTATGCAGTATAGTTTTTTTTTTGTTTTTTGTTTTTTTTATTATTTGCAGAGCTGTACAACTTTTTTTTTCTGTGCAGTTTGGAGGAATTATACACCTTTAAATCACCAATGGATTTATTCTTAATAACCTCTTCTAAACGGCTAAAAACTATCCAGAGATCTTTCATTAAAATGGCACTTTATTTGTTTATTTTCCGAAATGACCCTCCGGTTTGGATTTCGTAACTCTTGAATATAAATGATATGGTAAGTGCAAGTAAAAGGCTGGCAGGTAGTATATATCTCCTCTACATGGAGGCTTTTGAAGATGTGACTCTTTTTATCTCCTACTAGTTACAAGCATGCTCTGCCCTAATCCATTGACTTTTAAAATATCACGTTAAGAGGGTAAGAAGATGAATGTTTATTGCCGTTAATCCCTGACGGTGATGTATGAGCGCTGCCGTTTCCTTGGTTTCCCCCAAAACCTTGCATACAAACCACCATTCAGCACGGCGGTGAGCTCACACAACTGGCTCCAAATGAATCCTTTCTTTAGTTATTCTACGGTTGTCAAGTAACGTTTTCACCTTCATAAAGAATACCCTGTGTTGACACTGACACCTTCTTACAGGAGCATCAAGGCTGTGTCCGGGTTAGCTGTCACCAAAGTGTAAGGGATGTCATTGTAATCTCTTTATAGCCATAGTAGCCACATGGCTCTGTTACAGAAATGGCTGAGTGCACTGTACGTATTTCACTCCTGTACAAATTAGATGTCCTGATTTATTGAGGCCCATGAGGATCTGTTGTATAAATCACAGCAGTTCATATCTTACTCCAACATATAGATGGCAAGAATTTTCCACTCCTCAGCTCTATGCAAACCATACATCAGTTCACCTCCGTTTGCCTCATTTCGCCATGTTGGATTATCTTTACAGAAAAATACTGTACGTAAAATATTAATGACGTGTTTTATGATCTAAATACAGTATGTTAACACAGAGGGCGTTCACATAGAGTGAGCGATGTGGGATTTTGGATTTTGGTGAATCACATTGTCATTTCACATTGTCCTGCTCTTGTTTCCGAACTTCACGATAACTAATAACCCGTGCCCACACAACATCAGCGACCTCGTAGAGCTGTACGCTGGTCTAATAAACGACTCTGCTGATTGGACGAACGGCTTCACGTGTCTCTTTCTTTCCTACCCACAGCGTAGCTAGCAGCAGTTCAGGGAACGAAGACCTGCTCATTAAACCAAAAGAGTTTGTTGCTAAGCGATGCGTTTGAGAAGTCGACAATGTCTGATCAAGGAAGCAAAAGGCCAATCTTTATTTTAGATATCTAATTAACCCGGCTATTAAAAATATAAGTAAAGTTCTTGCCTGAGTGTGCAGAGGCTATTTTTTTGTCCTTTTTTCAACTGGATGAACAGAGAAATCCATCGGCTGTTTCTGGTCTGTCTGAACCCTACTGTACATTTCAAAACTGAGACGAGAGATCACTATTTAAATCATTGGATCGAGACTGTGATCGAACGTAGGGAGTGAGAATAAAAACGGCAGCAGAAAAAATACTCAAGTAAAGTGCAGATATCTGAAAATTCTACTTAAGTAAAGCAACAACTTCAGTACTTCACACAATGATGAAGTAGTTAAATGAAAGTATGAGTCTAATCTGATTAAACTTATTAAACTGATTATACTTTGCTGGTACAAGAAACAAAGGATCGTGAACCACCGGTGTAACATGTTTAAGTCTCAGTTGAAAACTAGAGCTTTCCAGCCATTTAGCCATTTAATTTCTTAACTAAAAGTTGCATCTTTATATAGAACGTGGGCATATGTTTACTCATGGTTTAAGGAATAAATCAAATGTTTTGAATTCATGTTTAAATTGACTGTAGCTGAGCAGGGAGTTGGTGCCCTCTATGATCTCTGAACTCCCTGGAGAAGCCACCGCAGTTATCTTTCATATTGCTACAGGCATTTTAATTATACCCTTCGAAACTTAACCACAATTACTTACACTGGCAGACACGCGTACGTTCACGCACGCACACACACACTCAGAGAGACCGAACAAGTGAAAGAAGATCAACAAAGTGACATATCCATTTTTAGCAAGGAGCGCTGCGTTCTAAGCAAATCTGCACAAGTGACACGCTGCATCTGCTGGAGGTTTTTGAAGCGAGTTTAATAAAGCGAGGGAGGTAAAAACTTCAGAGTAATGTTGCTTTTACAGTGTCATCAGGGTAAAAGTACACAATGCGGAATCTTACTTTTGGATTTTAGAAAGTGAAGCACATTCATTTGTCATTTGAAAGCAATAACAATGCGGACATGTCTTATCCTACTTGGCAAGATGCTAATGCCAGCACCTTTTATTTGGATTTCCACCAATTTCATTTTGACATCAGATAAAGATAAACAAGGCTCATTAGCATCACTCTAATTAGATCTCTGCCACGAATCCGTAATTAGCTCAAAAAGCACTTCTTAGATCTACCAAGTTACTTCAAAAGGAAATCTTTCTCAATTAGAATTCAGAGTCCCATGTAATTTTCCCTTTGTTTACCTTTTCCTGAGTAAACAGTCTTCATTTTATATAGTGGTTGACATCTAGCATGCATGTGATTCTCTGCCTTCTTTAGAGGCCTGACACACTTTAGCGATGACACAAGACCTACTAGAAGACCTTAAAGTGTGAGTGAAAAAATAAAGTCTCCAGTTTTCTCTCCTATAGTTGCTTTGGTCTGGTCTGAATTGGTTGAAAACTTGTAGCCGTCACCACTTGGTTTTGCTTCGTTAGACGCAGAGAAAAATCCACTACAAACAATGAACACTCCGCTTACTGGTCAGATGGGAGAAAGAAAGGAAATGCTGGGAGAAGGTCCTGTATTCGGAGAGAAACGTTCACATGCAGCAACGGCAGAGTTGGCCTTTGTTCAGAACCGTGGTAATTATCAGGGCTGCCCCTTGAAAGTCCATGGTTTATGTCGTCTGTCAGAGACCTCTGAGTCGACTCAAATCAAGTCGAGCATTAATATTTTGTTCTTTTTAATTTATGTATTCAGTTTTTGTCAGTCTACGCAATTTAATAACAGAAAAAAGACAAACCAACATTTGGCAGAGAAGCGGATAGATGAGACCCATGTGGGGCAGGAAACCTATCAAACGGTATCGGCGACGTTCTCAGGTGAGCTCACGGAGCACAGAAACCTCCCGCGTAGGCGAAAACGCTGTGAAAATACTACACGACCTCACACTTTGCAACGAAGACGTACTGCCTTAAAATGACTGAGCGGAACGAGGGAGCTATAACTGAGTATGTGCAACAACGTGCTCGTCATCAACAAGTTAAAAAGTCAAACTTAAAAAAAAAAAAAAGTACAGTCAGTCCAATCAAGGGTGGATCATGTTACCACCATGAACGAACCACTCAAAAGTTTCTTGTGCGACCGGAACGAGACGATTTCCTCGAGGGTCTCTTTCTTGTTGTTTTGGTCGGCATCTGAGTATCATTACTCTGTTCGCACATTGACAAAATGAACAACACCGAGACGGTAAATGAACCACAATCGAAAAAGCACACCCTTAGTTTTCTTCCAGCAAACAAAACACAAAGTACCAACCTCAAAAGGCTACATTTTTATTGCTACTAGAGACAAGTATTGAATTCTGATTCATTTTGCCCACACTGCGGCTGCACTGTTTTATATCTAACTCTACATTGATTGTCATGTGAAGCCTAGAGGAATAAAGGATCTTTGAGTGACCTGCTCTATTAAGGGAGAATTATTCTGTCACTCAAGTCTTTTCCTTGCCACAGACATGTCATGGTTTTTTTTTTTTTTTTTCGGATGTTGCTCTCAGGGCATACACACTAAACCTGTCACAGAATGATTTGTTGAGAGGCCTTTTAAATATGAAGTGCCCAGCAATATTTAAGGGGAGTGGAACACATCACTCAGAGATATACTGCCCAAAGTAGAGGGTGGCAGTGCCTTGACATTTGTCAGCAGGTTACAGTAATATTTCTTTATTTTTATAAGAGGGAAACTGTTGGCTCTGTCAGTTGAGAGTGTGGTCAGTGTGTCATTATTCACAAATAAAATGTTTATGGCATTTTTTGATATTTTTCTTGACAGACTTCAAGCCGTGTCTCACGTGCTGCTTTTCTTGTCATTCCTGACGTCGTCTGTTGACTTTGGGAGGGTATACACTTCTATATGTCAGACGATTTTTCCTCCACTTGTTCTTCTTCCATTAAGGAGGTTTGATCCTTTGCAGATTTGATTTCCAGCTCTGACCACTTCAAGTCGTGTTCACTGTGACACCTGGTCGAGCTCGTGCCACAACTAAAGGGATGAAGCTTGGCTCGCTACTAGGTTTGTAAGTTCTGAACACTTTAACACATGCACATCCAGAAATTAGTATTCCCTTACTACATTAACAACTCTCCCTGTTGCCTACATCCATGATTACAGCCACGATACACTGATTTTGATGAGGACTCGTTTTATTTCTTTAGGTAACGGTATGGAGGCTGGTCCACAGCAACATTTATTGATTTACTTACTACTAGGGCTGCACAATTAATCGAATAGCAACCGTAACATAAGCCTGGAACGTAAAAGTCTATATTTAGGAGGATTTAAGGTGATGTAATTGCAGAAATGAGGAAAAAATAAACACAACCTCTGTTGCATGGTGGTGTTTTGGATTCAGTGACACTGAGCAGAGAGAGGTACTGTGTGAATTATGATTTTTTTTTTTTCCCCAGATAAAACATTCGATAACACCATAATGGCGCTGATCCCATGCGCCAAGTCTCAATGTCTGACTGCCATGTGATACATCTGATTTCATAAGGGGGGGGGCCTTGCCCTCAGGGGTGCGGGAGCAAGAGGTTAATCAATCAGCTTATTAATAAGTCCATAAGGTGGATATATTTGTGACATTTTGAGGAGAAAATTGAATAAAATAAAAAGATTCTTGTTAGTTTTTGGTTCATAATATACTGTGAGCTGGCAGCGGATGGCCTTGGGACAAGTACTGAGCTAAATACAAATGTATTATTGTATTATTGTAAAAAAAAAAAAAAAAAAAAAAGGAAGCGAGAGATACTTTACACTGTTAAAAAAAAAAAAAAAGTAATCCTCTTTCTTAGGAATATAATGAGACATTATATGAGTATTCATCGTGAATTGTCACAGATGTTATAGTTCGGTGCTTGCAGTCACACAAAGAATACACTGTGGGAAAATAGATCAATGTAACACGAAACCAAATTTCACAAGTGTGAGTTCTTAAGCTGTAAGTTACCAATCTGCCTCTTTCAGTCGGTTGTGCAAGAACGATTCAGGTTCCCATCGATCTGCGACAGTGGTGGATTGGACGAGGAGATGGTGTGTGTCTGCATTGTTCCACAGTTGTAGGGCATGTGTCTGGATATGTTCTGAACGTGCATATTCAAGTGCATTGTCATTGTTATGTGTTTCTACAAAACCACGACTCCTGTGGCAGCCCTGCATTCACCGCATAAATCATTTAACATTCCAGTGTTTGAATCTGAATTAAAAAATATCTCCCAAATCTTGCAAAAATACTTACCTCTCACCGCATACGCTCAATATTTACCCAGGTCGTTGAAAAGGCTGACTGTCCTTGAGCAGTGTTAAGCAGGGCTTAGGTGAGGACCACTTGAAACAGAGCAAACTGAGTCACATTAACCTAAAACTCCACCTCATTTCAACGGTAAAATGATGACATTTACCAACTATACTTAAGCCGTGCGTTCAGAAATCTCGCACTACATGGGAGGAATTAGCTAAGGACAAAATCATTTTATGCTTAATAATACACATATGATTCATGCCCAGGTGTAAAATGCTGTTTGTTCAGACAATCAAACATCATGAAAGCAGAGAAGCTGATCGCAGCCACTCAAAGTCGTAACACTGCAATGAGTAATTACAGCTGATTTCACAGCAGTTTATTAATGGCTGAATGCTAAAAAAGTACCAATACCCCCAAAAGCTATTGGGGATTCATTTATGGGCAGACGTTATTTTTCTCTATCCAATTAGGAAACCCCCTTCTGTGTTGGGAGAGCAGGATTAATAAAAAAGCAATGTATATGAAGGGAAAAGGGGAAATAATTACGTGCCAAAGGTGCATAATCCAAGCACCTCGGGCTATCATACTGAGAAGTTGTAAGAATCACCCAGTTGTGCATAATTTATAACACTCTAGGCCAAAAAAACATGAAATTAGTGGATAATGTGATGGACTAATTCTAATTTTAAGTTAATCTGATATTGCACAATTAAAGTCAAACACACCGTCTTTAAATATTAAATGGATATCTGAAACAAACGTATACATTTTCCTCCTCATTTGTTGAGTATTCATTCACGTTCAAGTTGTTTTTGTTTTTCTTTCTTGCAGCACAGCCCAGTCTGTCCTCCAGTATCTCATTGTGACATATTGACTTGTGTTTTATTTTCTTCTCTTCTTGTGTGTGTACAAATAGAGCACGGGCTCATTGCATGGACTGTATGATATCGACTCACATGCCACAGAGAAGATGCCAAAGTCCAAAGCTTCTTGTGCTGTAATGTATTAGTAGCCAGCAGGGGAACGTGGGGGTGTTGGCTGCGGATCGCGACTTGCTCTCAATCTACGGCGACCTGCTGTCAGAGAACAGAGAAATGTTGGCAATAGCATGTGGTCTAATACACAAAACTGTCAAAATGCTAACAGGCCTGGCACACGATTGCGCCCAGGCGGCGGAATTATTCATATTCCCCAGTTAAACATGAACATGTGGGTTTTCCCCAGAAGAGTCAGCGTCCTTTCTCGAGCTGAAAGCTATGACTAAGAATGATTAAAAAATAAATAAATTTAAATCGTCAGCTCCGTCATCTTGAGATAGAGAGATCTGGGAAATTACTTTAGCGCACAGGGCAGCAGGCTGTTTGGCACAAAACATGCAAATAATAAGGTTTCCAAGCCAAAGGCAATGCAAATTGCTGCGATAACCGTTTACTGGCTTCAAGTGTCACAATAAGCTCTTGGCATTTTAAAAGGGGTCAGCACCTGTAGAGCAATTTGATCATATTTTATATAATAACACTGCGTATCAATCTTTAATCATGTTATTATGCTGTGTATTCATGGATTTCAGTATGACAAACATAAATAACAATCTAAGCTTTTTATGGGCTTACTAAATTACATTCTGGATTAGAGCTGAACTTTAGCCGGGGCTAGCGGTAATTGCTACAGGAAAGGCATCGTATGTGCTCCCTCACAATGCCTATAGCAGTGCGGGCAAAATCAATAGTTCATTATTTATTTTCTACATCTCATATTTTAGAAGGATAAGAAGTCAATAAATAACTGCTGATTGCTGGCCGCTTTATCTTTTATTAAATAAATATCTCAATGGAATCGAAAGTATTTCTCTACTGGTCATTTCTAGTCAATTTCTTTAGTTAATGAAATAAGTAGTCCAAATATTACTGTAGTATAATTTGTCTTCAAAAAGTATAATTTTTGGCAGAAATTGAGAGTGGGGAGTTATCTGTTTGGAAAAATATTTGACCTTCATTGCGTCAATGTTATTGGCAACATTCACATTTTCTCCACCACAGATTTGAGCATGGTGCTGTTAATGAGGCCTGAGAGGAATGCTTATGAGGTGAACTTGATGATGCATCTCTTATGCTGGGTTCAGACTACGTGAGCTCAGCTCGATTATGGTCCGATACAACAGACACAGGGCGTCAGGTTGGGAAAGACGATAGTCATCGGGCGCGAAAGTCGATCGCTATATTACTTGTAGTGTGTAATAGTGGTCAGCGGGGCTCGGTGTCACCGCTGATTTCCAGAATCGATGACATTAAATTCGACTTCCTGCTCAATTCGAATCAATGCAATTTTGGCAAATTTGGTTCGGTCAGTGAGAGTATTCGTTTTGTTTGGATATGAAAGAGATTCTCAGAGAAATAATACTCTAACATGGTGCATTATTAAACAGATTTAACAAGACCGACATGTGCCGATAAGTATTTTCTTGAATGCACATATGACTAATGGGGTTCAAGCTTCACTCACCCACAGAAAAAGGCATCGATCTTAGGATTTTATTCGTTGTTATGAGATCAATCACCTCCACATCTGGGATGCCCTGACAGAGACTAGCACGTTTGATTTCTTTAACATTCTACGACAGGTTTCATCTCTTCTGTGTCATTGACTAATTGGTTTAAACCTAGTGAAGCAAAAGAGGAGTGATGTCCTTTACATACGACCCACAAACGGTCCACAGCAGGGACAGACCGATTATCTGCCTGGCCGATTCTTGGATCCAATATTCAGCATAATTATTTACTTATTTTAACCCATATCCAATAAAACAAATGGCTCTGCTGCATCCACCTTGCTGGTAGGCCTTTCCCACCAAATCAGTTCTGGTTCTTGAACCAGTTCTGTTCAGGATTCTTGGAACCTTGGTGCCATCTAGTGAACCAGCCCACGTTTAAACAGGTTTTGAGTGGAACCTTTTTAATGAAGGATGCGTCATTAATAGAGGGCGGTGCACAATGCACAACGGACCATATGGTTACGCCACGCAGCTCCACTTTTTGACAACTTCTTTTCAGTCTCTGTAATCCCTTTAGTTTATTATTTGTTCTAAATCGCCTCAAAGACTTCTTGTTGTTGCTGTCTCCATCCTCTCTTTCCAACCGATATGACACACCCACAGCGGTTCACACTTAAGGTTAAGGGAAAACCTACTATTTTTTGGTTCCAGCTGGAAACTAACATTCCAGGTTCCAAACCAATTTATTTTTGGTCAAAATGCTCAGAACAGTTCAAATTTAGGTTCGTGAACCACAATGACACCCATTCTATGTTGATGGATATGAGCTATCAGAGCACCCACAGTACGATCTGATTGGTTAGTATCAACACAGATGATTAAAGAACATTTATTCATTATAGTGAAAAAAGTCTATTTTCACTGCAGTAATTCCAAATATCAGTGATCTCTGTGAGAGGTAATAATTGTTAATGGTCCTAAAAAAGGATATCAGTCAATCCGTAGTCCACAGTTGTTTTTTCTTTCTTTTTTTTAAGTGTTTCTGCACACAAACCTGCATCATACACACCGTTTCAGGCGCCATTGTTTGTTTTTTTCTGCCGAGTCGGTCGCGAGCACCTCCTTCCCAATGACAACAAACACGTTTCGAAAGACCGCAAGCGATGGTTTGTTGGAACAGCTTGCAGTCTTTTATGTTGCTTATTTACTCATTTGCATCACTTCTTGACCAAGTTACAAATTGCTTTATGAGAAGATGAACAAAACCGTGATAAAACAACAAGAAAAACACATCTTGGCCACAGCATTGCAAGAATTTACTATTCTATGATTGCAGACAAATATAATGTGTCGAGTGAATGAGACAGTTCAAGTCTAAAGTCTGTTCATCTTGTGGTTATGTTTTGATTTAGCGACTTCAGAAGCCCTCTATGGTGGAACAATTTAGAGTTCCGCCTGGCTGCTATTGGCGTATGGATTATGATTTGGTGTTTTTTTGGGGGCTTTCATGTTGTCAGCGGGGTAACTTTTATCAAGGGCACCCTTCAGCAGCACCATAAACCAAACTGGTTTTAATTGAATTACCTTACACTACAAGTCCTGTATGGGTACTGGTTTCTCCAGAGAAAACGCGATGAGTGAATTCTAAATCTGTCTGTAGATGAAGAGGTCCTGTGGTAATATTATATTTCAGTTTAAGTCATTGGGATAATGAGCTTATGTGTAAGAGGAACGAGAGTGACAGTAGTGGAAGAAGCGGAGGAACTCCAGGGATACAACTTCTTAAATCCTCATCTCTTTTATGTCGGAACTTTACTCACACTTGAAGTCGAGACAAGCGTGGAAGCAGAAAGACATTTAAATGGAACATGAGCAATTTATCACACTTCGCTACAGTCAAACTAACTGTTGAAGTTTTATAAGAGAAATGACAGCTTCGCAGTGCGGCGTCTGAAAGGTGCAACATATAAACACTTGTTTTTGTGTAGAACTTAAATGAATTCCATATCAAGGAAATTTAGTGTGCTGTGGTGCTAAACTCTATTTTTTACCGAGGGAGCGTTTGTATTTAATTGCAAAAATAGCTTTTTCTGTACTGGCGGTACCGTCTTGCATCTTTACAAGAAGGTGTGTCTGTCAGTCCCCGTTACTTTAAAATGCAGTATGTCAGGAAACCCAACGAAGGGTCAAAGCTTGTTGTAACCTCACAAAACAATGTTGGCCATAACTCCTCGTAACTAAGAGAACTGTCTGAACAGATTATGATGCAAGGACAGCAAACACATCAGATTTTTGAAAGCCGTTTTCTAAATAAAAGGGCGCTTGTATTTACTGATAAAGCAGCCGTGTGCCTCTTCAGTCGTTTAACCTGCGGTGTGGTTTCCTTAATATATATGTTTGCTGCTGAAGCCAGTATTTTATGTCCTTTTAAGTGTGCTGGGTGTTTTATTAGAAAGCACTAATGAATGTAAAAGTTTCCAGTGTCATATCAGGCTGAGGCATTGTTCAACTGCTGATTTTAATGAATAAATCACTGCAAGAGAATAAAAACTCCAATGTCACAACACATCTTTAAAAAATCAAGCTTTCCTAATCATATTTTTTGACAAAAGGTTTAGAATAGTGTTTAAATAGTCAAAGGCAACTATTGAACCCACTGACACAGTGTCCCTGAGAGACATGGAGTGATTAAAAACACAGCATTTTTATCTTTCAAACTCATCCAGCAACTAATGTTATTCTAATTCTGTTCAACACCAGAAGAGAAACGGCATCAACAAGAACCATGGGAACTCAGAGGGATGTACCTATGTTAATGAAGCAACTTCAGAGTTTTTTTCAATCCCACTAATGAGACATGGATTGGCAGAGGGGATTGTTATGCGTTTGAAATGCTAATTAAATTTAGAAGTGAAATTACAGTTCGGTCACATGGCAATACCAAGATAGTGCAGTAAAGACACCAATATAAAGTGAGTCACAAGAGGTAGAGTCAAAAATTAGGATGGAAAAAAAAGAAGAAGAATTATAGCTACTATAGGTTTCATAAACTCTACGTTTCTAAAGCTTATAAAGCAATGCCAGTTGTGTGAGTGTGGAAAAAAGCATGTGTTATTATCTTATTACAATATTATTATAATATGATTATAGTATAAGCCCATTAAGCGGTAAATCTCAGAATACATACATTTATTGGCACTTTTTTGCTTTTTAAGCTTTGTGAAGAAAAATGATACAGGACTGATATGACATAAATAATTACAAATTACAAAGCACATTACCGAAATGAAATGCGATTTGATTATTAGATTTTAAACTGTTAGCAGATAAACAGCTTCTGCTGCTAATTCACCACTCAAGTGCCATTAAACCATAGCAGAAGAAGGGACGCAATGAGATGTCACTAAAAGAGCGCCGGTCGAACCTCAAATGGTGGAAAATTAAGTGGAAATAGTGATGAAACATGACACTTCTGTTAGTTCTATCCAGCTGTGGATGAATGGAAACCATTCTATTATACAAAATGATCACAGTCATCTCCAATCCTCACCATCAGGGGTTATGTAAAGACTGTGACCGGACTCACTGGATGCTTGTCATTGTACCTGATGTGGACCATTGAAGAAACTAGCCTGAAGAGAAAATTTCATCGATTTCATCTTTTTTTCATCGATTTGTTTTCCTTTCCTTTTTAATGGAAATGATGGACATGATGCAATTTCTACTGCGGAGAAATGCAGTGAATGTATGATTGACAGTTCAATCAACTGGGAGCATATAGTAAAGAGAAATCAGGTCCGCGGGGCAGTCATGTTTTTTCATATAATGTGTGTGTACAGTATTTATTGTATGCTTATTGTCTGAAAAACATGAACGGTGACCCCTTCTATAGCAGAAGTAAGGAAAACTTTGACTGTATAATCCTCCTAAATTAGTAAACACTTCATGATTGTCAGCATTTCAAATCACTTGTATTAAGCTTAAAAAGGTTACAAACAGCGCTGTTCGCCAAAGCAATTTCTTCGCTTTTGTCTTTGTCATTCTCTCTAAAAGCTAAACAGCATCTCGGGAATGTTTTTGCTTTTAAAGAGAAAGACGTGGTTTGTTTGTCACAGTTTATAAGGCTAGTTTAAATCAGCAAAGATGAACTATTGATCCCTGTGTTGAACTTAAGTCATTGCGGGAGCAAATAACAGGTTTGAAAAAGCTCCAATGAATGGGAACAAAAAAGGGGAGTAAAAGAAAGGAAAGATTTGACATTTTATAGCTTTAATAAAGCAGGTTTTGGCGACGTTAGCAAAGATTTCACACGCATGAGGTGTAGCAAGCAGCAAGCCTTTTGAAAGACATATTTAAAACACCTTGACTGCAGCAGATTTCAGTCTTTGACAGAGAATCCTCTACACAACACACTTATCGACTGCTCAGTAATGACTGGACATTCTGTCAATGGACACTAAATCGCAGCATAACTGACTGTCAGCTGTTGCAAATTCTTGTATCACAACAAACGTGGACGTCAGTCGGTCAGTTTATTTGCAGTGCAGTTTGTCCTGAGAATAAAACGAACACACAAAAGAGGGGAAAGTGCAGAGTCGGAGTGAGATCCTGGACGCAGAGGTGCGTTCAATGTGAAGAAGGCGAGTGAACTATGTCAAACGGAGGTAAGTCTAAGTAAAGCAATCAGTCTTCATAGTGAAGCCTGATGCAGATGAGCTGCGGTCTTTGATGTAGCATACATTTCCCTGCCACACTTCAGTCATTTTTTATCATTTCACTTCACAGCACAAACCTTTTTGCTTCCCTTTCCTGATTTTCTGTGTGTTTCTGTAGCTTTTCATTCCATGAGTATTACATGTATTGCATTAGAAAAGGTTTATAGAAATGGAAAAAGGGTTTACGCTTGCTTAAGATGGTTAATGCCTATAATTACAGATAAATACACTGTTGATCTCGCCGGTATATAATGAGGCACATTTTCTGATTATTTTCTTTTGGGAACGTAACCAAACTTGCTACAACTTGTCAGTTAGGTGTTGGTGCCGTGCCTTTTGTTATTCAGCTCTGTTCATCCGCCTTGTGGACATATATACAGTATTATTGTGTTCGAGGTGGCCTTTTCTGACCCTACTCGACTCCTCTTCTGTCAGAGGACTAAGTTTAACCTCAGTAACAAGTACCACTTTTCGATTTTGTTTGGACCGGGGGGACATGCCATCCTTTGAGGGCGCAGTTGTTTCAAATCAAATCTGACACAACAAACATGTAACCCACAGCATTTCTCCGGCATCTATTCCTCTAAAGTTTGAAAACATGGCTGGTGGTAGCAAGTGTGGACTGACTCCTTGGTCTCATTCATGGAGGAAAAAAACTAAATTCACGTCCATTTTAGATAGAAAACAGTTCATGGAATGCTCTACTTTTTATACTCTTTTTCTGCTGGTTATTGCCACCTCGTGTAACATAGTCTATAGCACCTTCTGACTCCGTTACGCAGCTTTGCTTCTTTGCTCCAAATTAGTTCATGGAAACATGCTTAATACACTTTTTTTTTTGCTTCAGATTCACTTGACCTTTTTTTCTGGAAGAATAGCTAGCGTTCCCATAAAATTGCCACTGGTGTCAGTTGCAAATATTAGACATGTTTAAAACCGGATTTTAAGACCTTCAGATTTTATCTGCGACTGTGAACGCCGACCGGAACAGACTCGGTTCAACTGGGCCCAATCAGTTGTCACGACCGCTCATAATGGGCCTCAGAGTCGTTTACGGGACTTAGAGGTCGGACCATCTTTGCACTGCCATAACTGCTTTCCCAGTAAAAAGTACTCTGAATTAGCCTTATAATTGGTCTACAGAGACATCCTCCACGAATACAGGAGAGGGAGGAAGGGCCACGAGAGAGAGTCAGCATGGCTGTGCGCAACAACGATTAAAGCAAGGAAAAAAGTCTCTACTTTTTTTCATTAATAGTCACGCTTCATTAGTCTACAATGGGTGAAATATTTAGAGACTTAATAGATGACGGTAGCCTCTCATTATGAAATGACAGCCTTGTCTGCTTAAAAATAGCAGCTCTGTCAAGCAGAACATAATTTACCCATTTACCCTGCCTAAAGAGTGTCTGCATTGATTCAGCTCACTATTGACGCTGCATTCAAACACCATGGTGCAGCTTCCCACCTTGTCAATGGGAATTTGATGGGAGGTTATGATGACTGATGCAGCCGTCGTGTCATATTAACATTTTATCTGTCACGTGCAAGCTCTGCAGCTCATTCCGGTGAGTTTGTGGTTGTCCTTCTAGTTTGAAGACTTTTAAATAGCTTTTAATGATCTCAGAATTACTTTAAATGCAACCCTGTCATTTCATTTTCATGTTGATTTAGTACTAATAACTAACAGAGGAACGTTTTATGCACATACAGTGTTACAAGATGTTTATCGAGAACATATCTGCAAAGTTTTAATTACAACAGTTTAATTTGTTTTCCCTACAATTTACACTAAATATAATAGCGTTTGGTTTTAGGGAAGTGTCATCAGTGACATGAAGCTCAAGGGGTGCGTATAGAATGGGTTATTTAAACAGCACGTCTACTTAAAAGAAAACTTTTGGTTGAGCCTTAGAATAGGTCACATTACAATAAGTTAATTTGAAGTTTGAAATGACATCGATTGCTGAGGTGAACCAGACTAGGTGTGAATGTTTCTTGTGTGTCATACAGCAGCTGATTGCCCTCAGTGTATGAGCACAGGGCTCATATAAGGATGTATCAGACTAGAACTTTTCCATCTGTAATGTGCAAACTTTAGAAAACCTCCCCGCCTGAGTTAAAACTCTTTAGTTGACTTGCAGATTAAATAACAAGGAATTTACAACCTCATTTGGGGATAAACACAGTTAAGTCCTCCAGAAATACTGGAGTGTCCTCTCAGGAGACTGAAACACTGCAGCAGTTGATGCACCAGAGCTTCTGACACTCCACATCTCTTTTCAGTCGTTGTAACAAGAAGAAGCAGCTACCTGCCATTTTAATTGCATTTCTCACTTTTGACTAATCACAGAAGACACAGTGGCCCTCTGGGCAGCCAGCCAGCTGAGGAAGAAGGACACTGTGTGTCACATTTATTCCCTGGCAACAAAAACCATGGCAATAACAGAGGAGATCTCTCCTGCCTAACTAAATGTGTTATTTTATCTCTTCGCTTTATTACACAGGTCTGACGCAGAATATGACCCTTTTATTTTGGAGGAGAAATGTTGATTTTTATTTTTTTTTCAAAATAACGTGACCGTTTTCAGTAACATGCGTTAATGGCTGGTTTACGTATTCAAGCTAATGTTGTGAAAATGGTTGGAAAAATAGGCAGGAATGTTCATTTAGGCACACATTTATTATGATTACTTATGATTTATAGACAAGGCCTACTGTGAACTGGGCCGCAATGGTTTGTCCCCAGAGAGAGGAAAAAAAAGTGACATACAGAACAAAGGGACAAAGTTAATAAATGACTATACATTATATTGTTCCAAAAATAATGGTAAGACAATCCAGTTTTTCATCTGCTGCCACTAAAACAACTTAATTATTTTCTTGCAGAAGAGACTATTAGCTGTAAGCAGTGTAACTAATGAAGTTTAATGACACTTCTGTTATAGGTTTTATTCCACAGTCACAAGGTACTGACTTAAAAAACAATAAAGACATCAGAACATTACAGCTGTCAGTCGTTTATACCGGCCGGCCTTTTGCGTGACGTCTCCTCTCTATATTGTTAGGATGTTTTGATTTAAGAGTGAAACGTCTTCAGGCCCGTGATGGGCATAATGATTTCTGAGTTCTCAAAAGCCTGGGTGTTTGTTTTTATTCTTCATGATGGAATTTCATTATAGTCTTCAATGAAGTGATTTTAAAGTAGACCGTAACTGCCATGGAAAAAAAAAAAAAAGACTCTATCAGATTTACTGCGGCCAGTAGTCAATAACCAACAAAATGATTCAGTTTAGCAAAGCCATTATCTTTTACGATGAATTAGCCCGAGGTGAGTTGTTTTTTTGTTTTTTTTCTTTGCCTCCTATTAAAAGCAATCTCAAGTTCAGCCGACTAGACTTTAAAAAGAAAAAAAAGAAAAAATTCAATCAATCAGTGCTTTCTGACATCTGTGTCCATCGAGTGTTCCATGCTGCTATATGTATTAATGGAGTTTGTTTGCCTCACAGCACTTTTCATTTTCCAGCTGTGATGGTCACACGCCGGCGTTGCTGTCTGTTTGCGATGTGCTGATAGGACAGATCTGAGATAGATATCCCCTAACTACACGCCTCAGAGGCTGATCCACGCAGCGGTGAGCTTTGAGCAGAAAGGGCTCACCCCTACCACCTCATAAATGCTGGCCTTGCAGAGACATCCTGGGTGTTGTAAACTCTATGCTGAAAATATGCTCAGAAGTGCCAGATCTCCTCATGCAAAGGATAGCACATACATAGCAAAAGAACTGATCTCTTTAGGGTATAATTACATTCTGTTCTGTTCTGGGCTATCTATAGAGCAATTATGTTTCCAAACAAAACAGTGTTATTGTATTATTGTGTGCTGATTGCTGTCCTCTGAGATGATCCAGCAGCTTACCGTAAATTAATTGGATGGATGAACCTCAGAGAGGGAATGTGTCTAATGTGTGTAAAACACTAGGTATTTTTGTTGTTTTGGTAATTAATCTTCGAGGAATTTTCTTGCCAGTTATTTTTAGGCGCCTCATTATTCTGGCAGCCCAAGGTCACACTAACGAACCACAAAGTGACCCGCCGTTAGCCAGTCCTCCACCTAACAGTCAACTTATTATGAGTTTGAATTTCCTAATTATGCTTTGCATTAGTATTCCGCGACCAAGCCTTAATCTAACGGGCAGTGTTTTACTCCATCATCGAGACACTTGTGTCCTCCAGTCACTGAGACGCAGACGCCGTTTTACCTGTTGAAACAGTGCACAAACAAAGCGGTATCGACAGCATTCCTACATTCCTACCAGATTCCAAATTAAAAAAAAAGTCATTTAGAGCATTCATTTGGATTAAATTAAAAAGAGCCAAAACAACAAACAAACAAACAGACAAAGAAAACATCAACATGGTTGGAAATGTACTATTTTTGACTTTATTAGAAACTAGATAACTGTTGAACAGTGCATCTAAGTCAAAGTAATAAATGCCTAAATTAATAATACTTCAATAGATACATAAATCAGGAACTAAACATTAAAACTAACCGTCGTAATTCTAGGCGATTCTGAAACTATTTTTAATCAGTATGCACAACACATATACGGTAATAATAGTGTAATATTAGTTTTCATTAGGCATATAAACATTTTTGAAGGAACATTGTCTATTTTGAAAACGTCATTTTGTGCATGTAAACATTGTCAATATTTGTTGGAATAACCCTGATTTCATGTCAGTCACAGCTTTCATGTGTCTTGGCATGCTCTCCAGTCTTTCACATTTCTTTTAGCAGCACTATGCCACTCCTGGCACAAAAATGCAAGCAGCTCGGCAGTCCCTACTGCGTCTTCATTAAGACTGCAAAGAAATCTGGAAAAAACACTGCAACATCACACAGAGAAGAAAAGGACAGGTGTAACAACATTGTCAATCAGTATGTAGCTGCAGCGTCTGGGAAAATTAGATGGATTTTCTTTAAACAACTGCGTGGAGCAGCCCGGGAGAGCCAGCTCTGCGGGTCAGAACTCAAGAGTCCACCTGCATCTAAAGGATGAGACGCATTCCTCTGAGGACAGTTATGTACACATTCTGGACAGATGGTCTGAGAGAGGAGTGAAAGCAAGGCAGCCGTCTATGTTAAACTGGAATTATATGGGAGGTCTATGGTACCATCTATCAGCCACAGACAATGCACTCCTGTCATCCCTCCCTCGGCAGTTTCACACCCATTCACACCGTAATTCAAGAGAGTTTTGAGAGGTTAACAACCCTTTAGGAGCCTGTAGATATCAGCGACGCCACAGAGGTTGAACATGTGGATCTCCTATGGGGGTATTTTTGCAGCATAGTTATTAGCAAATGTGTGGGGCGGCGTTGTGTACCTGTATCTCAGTCTCTGTGTGCATAGTCATCAGATTTGTGTTTTTTTGTGTTGGTCCAGGAATCTGCGTATGTGTTTTCAGAATCTGTGTACATACATAACAGCCTTGCTTTGCCAGATCGATCTCCACGTTTGGGTATCGGGCGCTAAGCGTGAGCTGTGGTTTTAAAATGACTAAGTGCCCGTAAAAGTAAACAGGGCACAAAAAGACTGTTTTATTTCTTGCGATTTTAAGTGTGTCGTCGCAGCTCAGACTTTGTTGTGGCGGAAGGGATGAAAATGCCAACTTTTTGGCATTCTCATCTAGCTAGAATTGCAGGCAAGTCATCGGTTACAACTCAGGCAAGTCTTTTTACACAGATTGCAGTTAATTGTGCTACAGTAATACCTTCATAAACTCCTCACCAGTCAGTTAAAACTGAAGAAGCCTCTTGGATGAGAGGTGAAACGTCTTCAAGAACTAAAAAGAAGTACAATTGTCTTTTTACTAAAGCTCTTCAGATCACCATGACCTGGGTGACTGAGAATCTTCAGCGCAGCATCGAGCGAGTCGTGAGGACTGTTCAAGTGAGAACTGCATACTTCAGGCACAGACATCTCTCTGAAATGGGAGTGTAATCTTGTTGAATGCTTACTCTTTGGATTATCAGGGCTGTCATAATTACCTTTACCTACATTCACAGAAATAATAATGCAATCAAGCATCAAGTGCTTGTGTAAAAATGAATATCCTCTTTAATTCCACTGGTACAAGCAAGAGTCTGCTCTTTTGATCAGTGCCTTTTGATGTATGTCTCCGATACATTCCAGCTTTTCGAATTACTTTTATGTATAAAATGTGTCATATGAATAAGCTTGCTTTGCCTTGCTTTGCTGTATTAATGTGCATCCTTGTGATAGCTTTTCTGGTTTGTAAACATTTGCATTTCCAAGCTTCAAGCTCAAACCCTTGTCAAGAGAGTGTGTATCTTGAGTGTTGAAAAAGGGGGGGGGGGCGTAAGGATACTTAAACACAAGTCACTGTAATTGATGGACAGTTTGCTTGTAGCGTTTTACCACGATCTGTGATAAAGTGCTGTCTGGCGATGTTTCCTGAACAGCCCTGACAAGAAAGCAGAAAGAAAATGTTTGTATAAATTGTGTTATTTGCATAAGAGGCTGTGAATTCTGTCTAAACTGTACTGGTTTTAATATTTGAAAGCTGGTAGAAAGTCTATGGCTCAGAGAGTGAAATTGGCTACAGGGTATGTTGTCACAACCCAAAAACCAGAGGTCACAGTGACATTCCTGTTAATACGCGGACAAGGTCATTTTCAGATGATGTAAGATCTGTTTTAAAATGTCAACTAGCGCAGTGGCACTGGTCGTAAACATCATCCAAGTGCTCTTATAGTGGCAAAAAGTCAAGTTTATAGATAAAGGCGGTTAATACGCTGGTTACTATTGCACTGCAAAACAAAGTAAAACAACATCAAATAAATCGAGATAGAACAGAAGTAAATAAATACTTAAATCTTTTCAAAAGTAAATGGACAAATATCCAGTAACTGTGTTTTAAGATGGAATAAACTGAACCCCTTTGCATTTTTTCTTCTTCTCTATCTTAGCATTAGAATTGCTGAGCAGGTCGCAGAGCCAAAAAGCTTCTGCTCTCCCCGGTTGTGTTGGAAGGTCAGTAGGAGAACATGTGGCTCCGGAGGCGAGTTCCGTCACCAGTCCACCACCTCCGGGCTCGACGTCAGTGCAAGAGGATGAGTCAGGTTCATTCATGAATGTATTTTGGTGCACAGTTGCATAGTTCTTTCTTTCTTTCTTTCTTTCTTTCTTTGTTAAATGAAGTGTTCCTTCATTAAGAGTACATTAAACAGCCTTTATTAAATACAACTTTACAGGCCTGTTATGCAGTAGTTTGGTGTTTGGTCCAGCAGCGTTTTGTTGCACCACATAACCGTAGATATTTTATTAGAATTTAACACACGTAATTCATAGACTATAATGTAATCTCTTAATACATTAGTGCACGCAGCCCTCGGTTATATGAGCGATCATTTGGTGGAGATCATTTTGTGGATCATCGATTTTGACTTGAGTCTACTTGCTTGATTATGTGGGAAGATGCACACATACAAGTACATACAACCAAACCAAACCAAAAATACAAAAAGATGCAACATTCATTTTGGATGTTTTACTCAGTAACTCTCTCTATTCAGTGTCACTAAATCCAAAATATCACGTTTTTTTTTTTGTTTTTTTTTCCTGTTTCTGCAATTAGGTCACACTAAATCCTCCTAAATTTGGGCTTTTAAAATGCAGCCTTTTGCAATTATATATAATTGCAAAAAGCTGATGTTGCGATTGCGGCTACGATTTGATTAATTGTGCAGCCCTAGTCTAGTGCCACGAGTAATGATTATTATTCTTCATTAATCTGTCCACTATTTTCTCAATTAATCTACTAGTTTGTCTGGTCTATAGAACGTCAGAAAAATGGTGAAAAACGTCAACCAGTGTTTCCCAAAATCCCAGGTGATGTCCTTCTTTGGTCCACAACCTAAATACGTTGAGGTTACTGTCATAAAGGAGTAAAAACTGCAGAAAAAGTGGAAATTTAAGCAACGGGAATCAGAGAATTTGTACTTTTTGTTCTTAAAACAAGGATTTTTTGCTGATCAAAATACTAATTATTGCGGCTCTAATGTATTCAAGATCAATAATTTGTATTTCAAAATTTTCCAAAAAAAACTGCACTGTGATTTGTCGACTGTCACAACCTGATGCCTCTTCTTCTCACATGCTTCAAACGTGCAACCAAACTGTGAATTTCTGCTGGACCAGAACCAGATGTAGAAAAAATAAATAAATAAATACAAATAAAATAAGGCTATCACTTAGAATTTCTGGCTCAGTGGTTTGAACTAAGAATAGCAAACTCTCTTTTGATTTACAGGACAAGAAATCCACTAGATGCTGCGACAGGCTGTGAGCTCTTCCAAAGTGCCTCTGAGTGAGTGCACATAAGTACTGAGGCTAAGCTGATCCAGTCTGAAGTGGTCCAGTGAAGATACTTGACTTGCTGTTGTTGTACTGTTTACATGCTGCTTTCACATCAGCAGCACAACAGCGGTTGTCTAGACAGTATCTCTGTCAAGAAGCCGTGTTTAAGAGCCGTGTTGGAAGGATTCACCTTCACTGACTCGAGAAGGGGCAAAGCCATAATGTAGGAATGTTGAGGAGAATCATAGATAAGGCTGGATAAAAAAAATAAAAATACAAAAAATACAAGTAGCGATGCCTTGGCTTTGACATCAATTCCTCAACAATACATATATATATATTTTTTAAAATACCATTTCTATAAAATCAATTTTAACCAAAAGAAAACGGAGCGTAGCGGTAGTTCAGGCAGTCCATGAAGTCTAGCTCAGCCCAAGCTCAAGGATCCTTCAAGGTTTCATTTACAAAAATGTAAATGAAAAATATCTACATTTGTTTTGAGTCTAAGCTAAGTTTGTTCCATGTTGCAGCAGAGCAGCTAAACACGGTTTTACTTTTATTATCTTGACTTTGTAAATGGATTAATGGGCTACAAAATACTATTGTTTGTAATAATTAGCTACATACAAACTAGTTAGCAAGGTAAACTGACCTTCATTTGTGTTTTCTTTTCCATCTATTATTAACTGTGTCCAACATATGTGTTGCTGAACCTGCACTCGCTCCATTCATCGATGTATTGATCGACAGGAAGGATTCTTGCCTATGAAGGATGCAACTCGGAAGGAAGTTCGTCCAAAGGACGCTTCCTTGACTTTCAGAAACTGCTGTTGACTTAACAGTAGACCCTTCTCACAGCAGAGATTCTGGTTTGTCGCAGCAGTAAAAACACATCTGATCCTAAATACATTAATGATGGATCTGCTCCACTCGATGTCAGAAAGCCGAGCACATGCAAACCAAAAGCCTGGCACCGATGCACCCACATGGATGCAGCTGTTGTGAATTAAAGTAATTACACCAGTGCATTTTCTGCAATGAGTCAAAATGTCTGCTGTGAAAGACATCTATAAATACCGCTCTATTTCTCCATGTTGTTTATAGCGCCGTCCAAACTTTTCTACTCCACTAATATACTGTTTAAACGGGCCGTTATTAATGAGGTATTTGACAGAGAGAGTTGCGTGATCGTTGTAACGGTACAGAACGCAACGTTAGAAATACTTGATGCTATGGTGAGAAGTGTAAAGATATCTCTGGGTCATTATGAAACTATGGGCAGGAAAATTGGAATGTGGGATCAAAGTAATTGATGGGAAACGATGTGACAGGCGATATTAATACAAGCGCTGACTGAGCTCGCCACCTGCTGATTGTATCCATTGGCAGTTTCCTCCCCCTCCGTTATCTACATGTTACCAATTTCAAAGTCTTCCTTCTTAAGTAAAAAACAACCTCCGAGCACACTGAAAATGGCATGTTTTGATGAAAATTTGGATCATGCAATAAAGCAGACCGTCTTAGTTTTTTGTGGTGTTTTCTGTTGCCAGGATTCAGATATCGTAATGCCAAGGCTCGCCTCCCCATGTGTAAATGTTCCACCAAAACAAGTTCTCCCCTGATACTGAAGAGTGTCAGGGGAGAACTTGTTTAGTGAAGCCAAAGATTAATGTAATTGGTTTAAAGGCAAAATATGTAACATTTCAAAAAACTATATATATATATATAGTATATAGACCAGTGGTTTACGAACTTTTTCAGCTCAAAACCCAAAATAGAAATTCAATGTCTCGTCAGGACCCGGACTTGCTGTCGATCTCCGTTTTTACTGACTCTTCCGCTGACTCTCAATACCGTCTCTGAAAGTCACTTTTCACATGACTTTGCTGAGATCACCATTCATAAACCCTTCCCGAGGACACTCTTCTTCTGTGATAATTAGGAAAATTAATTCACATCTCCGCCACTTTGGGTCCCGAACCTAAGTTTGGGGAAACACAGATATAGATTCATACAGATTCCGCCGATACCAATAGTTCGTAAAACATCTCATTGCCACTTATTAATCGTGTATCTCTACTTCTGACCCTCAAGAAGTGTTTATTTAAAAAAAAAAAACACTATATTGTAAATGTTACAACACCCGAGAAATGAAGCTTCAATGTCATCTAACTATTCAACAACTACTTTCAAGGCTTTTATTTTATTTTTTTAAATAGTCAGTAGTTTCTAAGACATAAAAGTATAGAAGTTTGGTATCTAATCTATCCCTAATCACGGAATTTGTAGTTTTTGCAAATGCCATGAATAAAGTAACCTGACTAATCAAATTTCTTTTGAATAACAGTGCAGGCATGAGGATTATATTCAAGACAGACGTGTCTCGTACGGAGTTCTAACAGAACATGTTTCTGCAAGCTTTGTAAAAAAAGAAAAAAAAAGGATAATGGTACTTTTTGAAAATGACAAAAGCTTATACAACAATTTTATGAGTGGCCTAGCATGAAATTAGATCCTACTCAAGCCCTAAAACTGCATTATTGAATTTCATCTGTGCGATGGTGTCTCTCAGAAGGGCTTGATGCCAGCGTAGGGCCAGATGTGATTGGAATGTAACTGATATGGTATGAGACTGCAGACAGAGATTAACAAATTTAATCTAGATAATCGAATAATGTAAAATAAAGCCGATGCAGTTAAGCCGTATACCTTGATGTAGATTGTTGTTGGACATAACCCCCTTCCCTGTCAGTGTTGCTCTCACCTTAAACTCTCTCTCTCTCTCTCTCTCTCTCTCTCTCTCTCTCTCTCTCTCTCTCTCTCTCTGTCTGTCTCTTTGCCAAAGTCTTTCTCCTGT
>JAPQRN010000014.1:3431319-3453465 GCA_037367275.1 Coranthus polyacanthus
CTCTCTCTCTCTCTCTCTCTCTCTCTCTCTCTCTCTCTCTCTCTCTGTCTGTCTCTTTGCCAAAGTCTTTCTCCTGTGCTTATGTTCTGTCTAATTTCATCAGTATGCCGGGTCATGCACCTCTCCCCGTCTCTGCCATCTGCCGTAACATCCCAGCCTCAAACTGGATGAGCAGAGCAGTCGTATTTGTCCTCGCAATTGGTCACTTTACGGTTGCGAGGTGGGAGGGGTTAGTGGTTTGGGCTGTTAGAGCGGGCGAGCGGTGTTAATGGGTACAGACTGATGCATGATGAGTGTCCATATTATGCTAATGAACTGCAACAGCCCCTTTCATATGTTCCGGAGAATGCATTGAGGTTCGAGCTAATGGCGGAATTTTTGCATAGGGTAATGGAAAAAAATCCCAATCAGTCATCCCACTGTAGCAAACCAACACTACGGAGCAAGCTGTAAGTTTATAAGAAGTGGCAATTGAGCAAATTGCGCACAATGCTGATGCAAGACTTTACTCTACTGCCTCGGGAAACCGCATTGCTCTTGACCACCGACAATAAAAAGTATTGTAAAATCCAGCCCGAGCTATCGCTACTTCTCTAATTTAACACAGAAGTCCATAAACACCAGATGATACATGAGACATTTCCCCTGGAGGATTTCCAGTGGGATGGTTGAAGGAAATCCAGTCACGGCGATGCACTGCGGCAACTTGGAACGTTGTTTGTTGCACGAGCTGTAGTGTGTGACAGGTGCAACCGTGAAACCGCGAGCAACGTCGAGTAGAGCCAACTGAGCGTAGTTTAGCTCATCCGAGTGTTACTAGTGCTGTATGTTTAGACAGACTGAGCGGACTTTGATATTTAGAACTAAGAGGAACCACTTCATAGAGGTGTTCATCCTGTTACTACTGTTACATACGGTTTATACAATTTGAAGCAGAAATCATTACAATAATTAGTGTGCTTTTTGTATCAAATCAATGAAATCATATTGTAAATGTGTCATTATCTCTTCATAAATGATTACATTACTTGATTTTCATTCCTCAACCGCTGCTCTTGATGATGTGTTTTATGGTTCAATGAACACATTACTTGTAGAATAATTTACTTAAATAATTTCAAACAATGGATACCATATGGGTTTTGTCAAGTTAAAGTAATGATTAATGGTATTAAGCGGTAAATCCTCATTCCTGATCAGCATACAATTTGGCCAAGAAAATAAGATGGGAAATGCGACTAATGCTACTGATTTTTTTGGAACCTGCGTTTGAAAAATAAATTCACTTTCATTTGCGGGTTACTCATGTATTCTATTTGTTGCCTGTAGACTAGACTTTTAACTTGTGATTAACTGTGAACTGTTTCATGCTTTGTTTTTAGTGTTTTGATCTAGTTTTTATAAACTAGAGCTTATATTCTCCACTTCCAATTTTGCGTAGTTGGCTACACGTCAAATGGCCAAACTTTTGATTGAGGACAGGTATTATAACCCAACAGGTAATGCAGTATTTACTCACTCACAAGCAACAGTGCGCAGGCTTACAATAATTAGCAACTAGCAGCTTAAGTTTCACTGCATCTAATGTTCATCTATCTGATAATAGGAAACTTTAGACACAACTTTGTATCTAAATGGATTTCAAACATATTTAGTTTTGAATTCCTAGATGTCTTATCATTAAACCCACACTGTTCTAATTCAGCTGCGGTGTCAAATTTCAGATAAACAATCCATGATAGTAACATCCTCTACTGAACACTTGCGCTCCTGCACTCTATTTCTATATTTCCATGTAATAATACAGGAAGCAGTTTGGCAAACCAATAAAATATGTGTGCATTGCCGTCTGTCTTTTTGTTAGATTTAAGTGTGAACATGAACCAGCAGCTTAAAGCCCTCGGTTCATCACTCATAGTTTTAGGTGAATACATATCTCTTCTCTCGCTCTCGCTCTTTTTTTTCTGTCTTGTATATGGCATATGAAAACGGAGACAAATGTGTGCATGAATCATGGATGTCATTGTTTAGTGAATCAAGCAAAGAACTTGGCACGTAATAGTTTTTCCATGATTTATTAATTTTTTTTCTCCCCATGATTATGTATTAAGATAAATGACTGATCTAACCTCTTAAGGTCGATTGTTTCAGTTGCGATATCATTTTTTTGAAGATTTGATAAAATAACATTTGGTGCATCTTGACAACAAAAGTCAGGACATTTACTTTTGGCACCTCGGTGCCCTGTGAAAGTACTACATCTGCTGCTTTCCATTACTTTTCATATTTCACACTCCTTCTGCCAGCATTTTACCCGTTGATCTTAGAACACAGTGTCTTTTCCAATTGACATTCAGCGCCACTGCGGTGAATAACTCCTACCCTGAATGTTAAACAGATATGACATGGCGCTTTGATTGTAAATAATTTGGCTCAAGCTATGGGGTCAGCCAACCGAAGAGCATCTACTTTCTCTTCATATCAAGGCCTTCTGTTCCTCCAGCTGCCGAGCTGCCTGTGTCTGAGGCAGGTGTCATTGTAGCTCTGTGAAACACCTTCATTCTTGATACAATTATCCTCTTGGCCTGGTAACTTAACCTACAACATGGCTGGGAGGCATCCCAGAGCTTCCAGGAATACTCGCTGCGTGTGCCGGAATACTATGACATGAATGATTATATAGATGTGATGAGTTGACCCACAGTAATGTGGTGCTCTGAAAAGTGCAGCATCGATTGGAGCACAGTGATAAATTAACGTGTGAAACAGACGCCTTGTCTTTCTGCACAAGTGGTTTTGCTAGAAGATGGACTGTGCTGTACCAGCCAAAACAGACATGGACATATTGTTTGAAGTGGGATTGTATGAGGTAGTCAGCGGTAGAGTCAGTGTATTACCTACAGTTGGTAAGGCTGACAGGTGTACCAGCACGGAAGCTAAGCAATGTGCTGCTGTGGATGAAGGCAGCTGCAAAACCGATTTTTAGCCACTGAATAAATAAAAGAAAAAAAAAAAAGGTGTGTGCGATTGAGAATACTTCTAACGTTTTACCTTGCAAACAGACATTTCTATCCAATGTGGAGCTGAAGCTGTTACAGTGCTCTCTTCAAAGCCACCAGACAATTTTGACAAAAACAATAACAGAACACAAGAATTGTGGGAGGTCCAGAGTCAAGCCAAAGCTCAGCCTGTGTGCGGCGCGCTTCTTAATGCAAATGCTTAAGGTCTTCGCACACCAACTCCACGCACTAACTCTGAAACTTTTGTACATCATTAAAGTTTTCAGAGCAGGCTTGACTTTTTCTGTGTTTTTTCCACATCTGTCAGATTTCTGCGACCAGAGTGCAATTTAACAGTCTGACAGCATGATTTCATAAGTCACACGGTCTACTTTCCATTCAGACGGTAATATCCAGGTGTAGGATGATGATCATGACGAGGACGGGGATGAAACTGAGGACGAGGACAGAACACCGGCAGAGAGGGAGATCGGCAGTGTGAAGACAGAAAGGACAGCTCAGCTCCTTCACGTCGCCGCTAAATGCAAGACACAGCAGAAAGTGCTGACAGCCTGGGGAGGTTCCTCCAGTGGAGAGAAGCAGGGGAGAAAAGTAAGAGGATCACACAAGCTGCATTTGTCTCATATTGCGAATTTTCACAATCGGTAGATTCATTAACACACTGGTCTGAGTATGCAAGGTTTCTGTGTGTAACAGTTTTTGGACGACATGAATTTTTTTCTTTTTTTTCATTTTTCATGGTCCTTTTTAAGCAAAACTAAACTTTTGCACCAAAGGCCTATGAGTTTGTATTCAATGTGAATGTGTGGATTTTTTTTTTTTTTTCAGTGTTGATGCTAAAATTCCAAAATTCCTTAAAAAAAATGCCAGATATCATCATCTCAGCATAAAAAACTGCCAGAAATGAGAGCAACAATACAATTGAGAAGAATGTGTTCGTGAGATCACATGAGCTTTAATATACTATTAATGATTTTTAAATGTATTTATGTATTTGGCATGTTCCCCCTGGACATGTGTCTGCTCATACTGCTGTTACCCTAAATGCAAGCATAAACATAAACCCTTAAAATGTTAGTTCAGTCCATTTAAAACACCAAAGTCACACTGTAGGTAATACACTGACTGGAGATAAGTACCTCATACAGACACACCTCAAATAATCTGAACTAATCCTTTAATTAAGATTATTTTTTGATTTAGAAAACAAATCAATCAGACCAAAGGCCTGTGACTTTATAACTGGTCTTCTACAATTAGATGAGTAGGAATAACATTTTTCAACATTTTCAAGGTCCCTCCACATGTTTTTTTTGTAAAGGGGCAACCCAACTTATGTGAGCTTGTGGAATAAGGATGAAAAAGAGGAGAAACTAGGTATATTATCAAAGTTGTGCAGTGTATACAAGGACATGTTGTGACATGATGTTCTTCAATCAGCAGCTCACAGCAGAGGTTGATGATATGTCTCCTAGCAACGCTGGCCTTTAAATGTTATCGCCTGCTGCCAAGCGCTCGTACAGAGGCTTGAAGTCGAGATGCCGTTTCTTCAAATACACCCATAGTGGTTCATCAAATATAGGAAAATACTTAAATGCCTTGTAATTCCCTGAGTGTAAAAGTGTAACCTGTCAACAGTAGCTTCCTGGAACCAACACTTGTCATAATTGCGTAGACAGCTCTCAGTCAGGTATAACAGATGACTGTCAAGGTAAACTGGAATGGTCAGATGATAAATATTCAGAGACAGCCTCAGCCTCAGAACAGTACTTTCTGTTTTCCCTGGAGACAGACAAGAACATGTGTTTTACCGTTAATTAAAAGCAGGACCTATCATGCCTATGTTGTATGATTAATTGCCTCATACCTTGCAGTTGCCCACAAACATTGATGACTCTCTGCTTGTATGTCATGGACAGAACTTGCGCCATTCATCACCTCTGTAAGGTCAAGCAACGCTGTTCTGTAATTACAAGTCTCTAGTACCTTCTGCCATGTTCTTTTATTGCCTTTGATGTTGATAAATACATTCATGTCCATGTCTGCCTTTGGATGTTGATTAGTGTTTTTATTAAATCTTAAATCAATGTTTGCGTAGCCCATGCACAGCTCTATGAATTCAATCCGTCCTTTTTGATTCCAGAGACAATTATATAACAATATTATCCTAAAGCTTGTGAAAATAATGTGCCACTAGTTCAAACAGTCAGATGTGTATATACAGTATTAGGAAAACGTTCACTGCGTTTACATGTGCAGTGAATGTCAGAGCTCCAACTGATAGATTATTTGATTAATTATCAGCTGAATATGTTTGGGTTGTGGACGAAGCAGGACATTTGAGGGCATCATCTTGGGCTTTGGGAAACGCTGATGCATTTCGTAGACATAACAACTAATCAATTAATTGAAAAAAATAGTCAGCAGATTTATCAACAATGTAAATAATCATTAGTTGCAGCTTTACCCAATATCCCACTATTTTGAATTTCGTCCGAGACATGTAAACAGCCTATTCCATTTGGATAGTTCAATTTAAGCCTCAAGACGTGTGGGATATGCCAATGTTCATGCAGTGCATTCAGAACATGCATCTCACTTGGACTTTTTAGATGTTTACAACACACGGCATCTTTCCTGTTTACACAAACCACCGCGGTAAAGGTGCATGTCCAAAAGAAAAGCCATCCTTCTGGACAGAAGAAAAATATCAAAAAAAATTGACTTCATCAAGAAGGTGGCTGAAGGAATAAAAGAAGGAGGCTGCGCTCACTCGGTCAAACTAGTCCGCCGCTGGTGGAAAACTTTGAGGAGAAAAAAAAAACTACTTTGAGGCGAAAAAACTGTGAGGGACTGAGCTGGAAGACATGTGGAGTCACAGGTGTATTTTTGAAATGAAGCGCTTTATTTTACCCAGAAAATAGGAACTCAATTCACAGAAGGGAAAAAAAAAAGTTCCCTTAAAAGAGGTCATGTAAAAAGAAAGTAAACTGAGCTAACCTAACAACAAAAGAGGACAACTTAAAACCCTAATACATTAACTAACTACAAAAAACAATAACATAAAACATGACTGCACCCTTGAGCCCACCTTCTGCTCATTCCAGATGATGGCAAACTTCCTGACCAATCACAGGAAGTTGAACAAGGCTACCGTTGTGAAAAACAAAAGAAGAAAAAAAAAACCTAAGACCTAAAACGACACCTAGATGATGACAACAGGATGTATTAGTCCAGCAAGTCAAGCAAAACTGCGTTGACCAAATGTAGAAAATGTAACAAAAACCCTGACTGAACCCTGGTTTGGACCTTGGTTCGAACTTTCAGATGTGAAAACACCCTAAATGTGCGCGCGTAAAAAAAGAACATGCGAAATAAAGAACTGTGTGTCATCATTTATGTGCTTTGTGTATGTGCACAATAATCTCAAAAGTAAGGGACAAAAAGTGCATGAGTGGATGTGGGAGTTACTAACGTCTGACAGCTGTGTGGCTGCAGGTACAGCCATCGCAGAAACAAATGCGAGAAGCGGCACCAGCCACTTCTGATGTGATAAACGACATGTTAGGGCATCATTAATCTGATTAGCACGGCTGTATGTAAACAGTGCAATATTCATTTTCATTAGCCATGTAAACAGCTTAATAGGAATAATGTCTTTTTCAGAATAAGGTCAAAAAACATAATTATTTTTTGCAGGTAACCATAGTGATTGTATTGAGCCTTATTTAGAAGGCTCCTGCGCTATTGAATGGGGGAAGTAGTTAAAAAGTGGCAGTAAAAAACTTGTCTTGTCAAGGTTAAAGCAAAATCTTAAGGTATTCAAGAAGGTAGGTTCTAAGATATTCAGCACTGATATACATCAGATAACTGGAACATCTTTTTCTCTGTCTTTCTCTGGAGGGAAAGCATTACATACCTTTTACGCTTTGGAGAATGCCAGTGAGCAAATGTGTGTCTCCTGACACCTTGAGTTAATGATCAGCCAGCTTCCAGAGAGGCAATGTATTTTGAGTCACCGGCGAAGCATGACAATAACCTTTAACATTATCATTTACACACATATTATACCATGGGACAGATTGTCTATAGGCTGCCTCGCAGCAATAAGTCATCCTCCACTGATAGGGTACCATCCTCATTTTTTCACGTTAAGGTATGTGACTTTGAGGTGGTTTGCAGGCCAACATCGTCCATCTTGTGAAATTTCATTTTTGTCTTTTTCAGAATGCTTCTCTCAAGGTGAAATATTGTGATATAGCCACAGGCATAATTGTCTGAGATTAAAAAGAGAGGGGAAAGTAGGAAAATGGAATAAAGTGAATCTTATCATATAACTTGTCAAACAACATTAGTTTATGCAGAGATTTGAATTACTGCATGCCACTTTGACTGCAGGGTATCAGTTTCAAGGCCGTATCCTTCTGCTGCCATGAGAGGAGTGAAATATTTTTGAAGAAATGCAGATTGACAGGCACCAGGAGAATCAAAGCCGGCGCAATACTGTGATTTGTTATGAATCATGCAGGAAACACTGTTAACACCGGCAGTCAACGGTGGGGTCTGGTTTCTGTCTGTTTTATTAGGACAGACTGTCGAGACATGATATTAGCATCACACATAAAAAGAGACAGAGATAGAGAGTATACAACCTGGAAATGATTTGGGTGAAAGATGAAACAAACCCAGACGTGCCATATAAATTAAGAACAGTTTTACACGGCCACATTGTGTATAAACCATTTGAATGATAATGCATTTTGCAAAAACCAATGAAGATGGTGGAATAATAACACGGGAGAATAAAACCACGAAGTGATATTTTTAAAAGAAATCTGGCCACATTTGTCAGCTGCAGAGCTATGCAGCTGTTTCCCTTCCTGTGTGATCTTGCAGCCCATCACAGATAATCACTGAATGCTTACACAGTCAACTCTGGCTGTTGTAGATGTACTTAATTAATCCCTTCCCATCCAACAATGGGCTAAGGGGGGGAAAAACAGTCCATGGAGCTTTATTTTGTGCACAATTAAAGATGCCCTTCTCTCAAATGTCCTCCTCAATCAATGGCACTGGAAGACAAGCAAGCCAAAGTTTTACATGGGGACCACTGGGGAGGACATTCAGAGGTTTGGGTTTGTTGAATGACCTTCAGAGCTTTTTGTAACCTGTTATTTTAGCCTATGTTGTGGTCTTACTTATCCATGATATGAATTGTGATCTTTCTTCTCAGTTTCCCAAGAAAAACAAAACAATATATGTACTCATACAATAATAATCCTTCTCAATCATCACTTCTGACCTTCTAGAAGTGGGTCACATTGTATTTACTGCAAAGATGCTGCCCCCTGTCTGTCTTTTCTTTATTTACCTCTTGTTTTGTTGTGTCTGGGACGTTTCGGGGCGTCGACCTTTGAGCAGTGAGTTTGTACCTCCAGCCAATAACAGCATAATGCAGCATGTGCTGGTGGAACGGTATAAAAAGTTATTCTGATCTTCTCCCTTTCTGCACCACTTAGTGTAGGAGAGGAGGGGCAGAGTCGCAAGGAACATTACATAGTTTACCTGAAAATATAGAACTTATTTTGGTTTTACAACAATGATTAATGCCTCGCTTTATTGGACAATCAAGATAAAGAGTGTTTCATAGTCTAATTTGTCTTTTTTAGCCTCTGCAAATGTCAGCTTTTCACATAATACCTTGAAAACTAAAACTGACACAAGGCAGTTCCTCAAAATAAAACTAAAACTGCCTTTGCACTTGGACGATGACCTCAAAAATCATCGCCATAAGTTTCAGCAGCACACAAACTCCCGCAGGTTGAAGTGGACTCGTTCTGACAAACTCACAAGAATCACAACCAGACTTATGTACAGTCACTACCCCACTGAGCGCTGCAAACAACCCACGATGCAAAGATCTTTACCATATACATCGCCCGGTCCTACTGTCCCCACTTCTATGTCAGTCTACATTCTCTTATCTGTAGAAAATGAGATGGGAGAGGAAGGACAATGTGAGATGCTTCAAGAGTAAGAATGTACATTTTTCCAGGGACAAAACATGACCTTTGATACTAATAACAACTACACATAAATTATCTTTTTCACCAGGTGACCTGCTACAGATGAGTGTTTTTTTGATGGAACCAAGGATGCAAAACCATTTTTCTCTTTCAGCATTTATTGAAAATTGACTGCATTGGTGCACGCCTCACATTAACAGTAATTCACATCCTTGTTTATATATATATAGATGGATAGACAATTTGATTTGGTTCTATTTTACCTTCAGTAGGTAATGTGTTCATGTTTATACCTCTTTTTGAGAGACCTAAATGTGAAATTGACATTTCACCATAGATGAACAACAAAGAAGTGAAGTAAATGTGCAAGATCAAAGGGTTTTACACTTCTATACTTTGCATCGGTGTGTGTAAAATTTAATGGTAAGATTTAAGACTCACAAATAACCACTATTTGAATCCCTAAATGCATTTATTTTTCAGTCAGAGATGTCATTTTTATGCACAGCAGCAGATGCCCAGGTATAAACAAAGAGTGGGTGAGAAGCTACAGACTGTGGAGAACGTCTGGGACACTTTTAACGATTTCACCCTCTTGGCACACATTTCTCGCGAAAGACACTGAAAAAGCACAGAAATGGAGAAAATGTGGTTGGTCTACTCACCATCATTTAGAGTAGTAAATGTAACAGTTGAACTGACAGCAGAGTCAGCTGTTGTAAATGTATTCCACATTTCAGTGCTTCTGACAAGAGCAGCAGTAACATGACCGTGGTGGAAGTGGCTGACCTGCACCAGTAAAAAACACTGGTATGTTTCCCAGAGGACATATTCAGACCCCAGGGCTAATACGAAACAATGTGAGCCGTCTGCACTTCCAAACTTTTAGGCCATGAGTGAATCACACAAAAAGTGGGCTGGTGCAGTTGGACTGTTTAAAGTGGAAAGGTCACGTGTTTTAGTCTCTTTATAGGCAGCGTTATTCCAAATGTTTTCACGTGTCATCTTTTCCGACAGACTTTGAGTGAATAAAATATCACCGTACAAAGAATTTCAAAATATGAGTAATAGTCCTGTTGTTTAAATTTCCATAGATCTACATTTTGATTGACTCTTCCACCGTCTCTGAAAGTCTCTCCTTTGTCATTTTTTTATGTTGTTTTTGTCTTATGTCTTTTATGTTTTTTGTCTTGTCGTGTCTTTTATATCATGTCTGTCTTTTTGCATCATCGTCAGCTCTTTGATCTCGTTTTTTTTGTGATGTTGCATCATTTTTTTGTCTTGTTGCGTCTTTGTTGAGGTCAACTTTCATAAACTCTTGCACAGAACAACAATCTTCCTCTGTTTTAATTAGGAAAAATGAATTCTCATATCATATTATTGCTATTTTCCTCTGACAATTGGCAATCCGATAAAAACAACTCCGTGACCCATTTTGGGAAACAAAGAACTAGAGAAATTTCTATTCTTTTTTTATACATTTTTTTTATGTTTGTTATTATGTTTCTAATAATGGCAGATTATTCTGTTGCTAATAATCAAATTATTTTGTCTCTCGTAGTGGACGATGAAACTGTTCCATGAACATTAACACAAGAAATTCTTCAAAAAGAAAATAATATTATCAACTCATTACGATCTGTGATCAAGGAAGACTCATCATTCACTACAAAGGACATATGATTCAAAAACAAATAAACTATATTTCTGAAGAAAAACTTTTGCTGTTTATTTCATCCATGATACTTAAAATATCTAAAATAAATTCTAAATATCAAAACCTTTTTTTTTTAAGGAGGATTTTTTTTTGTTGTTTTTTTTATGTAAGCTTCCTTTTAACGGTTTCTTCTAACGTAGTTTTGGTGTCATTACATTTATAGAGATTGGAGGACTTTCGCAGGACTGTGCGATATGACCAGAATTTCAATGTCCGCACGATGACACTGATTTTCAGCAAATTCAACAGAGAGATAGTTTGTATAAAATGATCACAGGGAAAGGCCTATTTGTTTTTATTACATTTTCAATCATATAAACAACAATTAAATGGTATTTACTCATATTTAATCATTTTTTTCTCCTTTTTATTTACAACCTTGGGCACATTTTCAATTATGCATGTAACAAAATATAAAATATTAATGGATAAAACATAAAACGCTCCTCGTTTGGTCTTGACTGGTCGGAGTCCTTCTCCTCTTCAGAACTACCCCGTTCAGCGTCACGTTCCTTCTCTTCCTCACGGAGGTGGAGCCAGACATTGTAAACATCCAGGGCTTAGAACAACCCTAGGCGTCCAAGGACGACGCCCCCCCTGCATAGACAACAACCCCCCCCATTTGCATATAACATCATTTTATTTACATTTTTGGAAATAAATGATTTCCTTAATAGAAAAGACATAATTAACTTCCGGCACTGAAGTAAAATGATCAAGTGTCTGACAGGCTTCCCGATTCTGTTATATTGAAATATTCAATCCAGTCCAAAAAAACATACATCCAGTCTGTCAGCAGGTTTGTGAAGAGCAGCGTGAAAATTACACCGTGTGATAAACCAACCTCACAGTTTTGTAAAAGTCAAAATAAAAGTACCAGGGAAATGACCCGGGCTGCAGCTTTATACACGACATGAATAAAACAAATTAAATGTCATGTAATTTAAAAGAGTGATTGATAAATATCCTTTTCACCATCTGTGTAACTTTTTGTTTTTAGAATCTAAGTTAGTATTAGGACAACCTTACGCATCCAAAGGCATCAGAAAAGTCTCTCATTTCAAAGCGTGTCATTGTTTTCCTTTTCGGTTTCTGGAGGGATTAAGAGCTCGGTACAGGTCCTCCCTCAAGGAAATGAGCTGGTTTTTTTACTATAAACTATGTATTTTATCATAATTCTGGGCCAATATCGTTGCAATGTTCAGGCTGAGAACGGAGCAGAGCTCTCTACAGTTTCAAACCAACCTTCACGTATCTGTAGCGTTTCACTTCTATAACATAATATTTGATTTAATCATAATTTGTTGTGCATTTTGCAAAATATTGCTCGAGTTAAGTAACTCTGCTTTTATTTACGTTTTTCAACAATTCATATTTGTGCGCTGTGGCATAACGCTGCAGGTCACGTAGCCCGGTATCACAGCATTCTCCACAGAACAAATTAAGACAGCAGATCAACTGGGGAGCCAGAGAGCTGAGATCACCTTCAAATAAACTGCTAATTAATTATTATCATGAGGAATGGTAATGTCTGTGTTTGAAGCCATGAATGCTCTTTCCATGCTGTCACTTAGTGTAGGTTCAACTGGCGATTCCAGGTGAATCTTAATTCACTAACTGCAGGAAATAGCATCTATTCTTCTTTCGATTGTTTTACATTTACAATATATTCATTTGGACAGAAACCGGAGACGGTGTTTATTCTCTGGTGAGTCGTCCGAAGCATTTCTCCTACTCTACTGTGACACATACCAAACAAAATGTGCTGCAGGGTTGTATGTAACGGAGGAGGAAGTACTCAGATGTTTCTCTAGCGATGCATCTTTAGTTTTAATTTTAATAGTAAAAAGTGATTAGTAACTAAATGTGGTGGAGTCAGAAAGTATTTGCCCCCAAAATGTAGTGGAGTAGAGGAAGAAAAGTTGTTTGTGTGTGTTTTAGTTACATTCCACCACTGGCTGCGTAACTGCCTCATAAAATTACAGATTGAATTTAAATGAATTCACATATCTTGTTCCTTCAAGCGGTGTGTGATTTTAATTGACAGCGTTAGAAAGAAGCAGCATTATTTTTTATTAAGACTTGTTATTGCCTCCTGGAAAGCCTGAAAAACAACAACAAAAAAAGAGTACTGTTATTTTAACTCAAAGGCAATCATGGATGAAATATGTTACAGGCTTTGAGCCATCTATTTAGCCGGAAAATAGATTATAAACTTGACATATAGTGGAGACTCTCGGATGTGTCTTCCTTTTTCGTGCCATTAGCTGCTTCTTTTTTCTTAGCGATAATGTGATCATGCTGTGGGGCCAAATTAAGATATAATGTAACCTGGGGTCGACGTAATGGCTTGTTGCAGAACAGATTAGAAAAACCAGTCTGTGATGTCTCTCCAGGCAGATTGAAGTTTGCCTCCGCTGTTTTAATTCAAAACAGTTTGAAGCGACTGCGGTGGTTTCTTGGAAGAACAACTAATAATCCTGAAACTTGTCAGATAACTCACATCACGTTGCATCAGTCTACAGTACACAAAGTGAAATTACTCCAGTACTTTCCTTTCATTTCACTGGCATTTTTTCTTCATTAAGCTGCGTATCACTGTGTCTGAGGTGTTATCTCATAAAATAAAAGCATAAAGGGAGCTTTTGAAGCACCCACCTTTACTACACCCTTTTGACAACTGATAATAAAAACGAATTATTCTCCCATGTTTGGTAGCCCACTTGGGACCATGTATCTGCACATCAGTGGATTCAGAATGGCGGAGCTGAAGGCCTCTGAGGGTCTTTCATTATTATAATTGCCATGTCTGTCCATCACACGGGCACTCCCAAAAGAACATGATCTCGTATTCTACGGCTGCATGAGACGGCACGTGGGAAATACGCACATTCATTTCAGTTTGAAGCACAAGTTGCTGTGGTGGGAATTCACTTGACTCACTTTTAGCATTCAGCGTTTGTGTAGCCCTTGTTAGTTTTCACATGAACCTGATACTCAGAAGGTCCGCCCACACCACGAGCGAAAACTACAGCGATAACGACGTGAACATCCACAGTGATGATTGATAATGTTCTGCAGACAATGGTAGCTCAAGCACGGCTAGCCTTAACCATTCATAATCGTCTCCTCGTCCCCGTTAATAATAATAACAAAACACTTAGCGCTGCTAACGACGGTGAGCCTGATTGCACCCCAGATGTCCTCCTTCCTTTTGTTTTAATCACTGTTTTATTTAATGTTAATTCATTCTTAGTTTTTTAATAGTTTGGATTCACATATCTTATCATTTTTCACTGGCGGGTTAATGGTCTTAATTATATTGTTTGGCTTTATTAATGACTTGAAATTCCTTTGTATGATTTATTTGTTTATGATTTATCTTTATCTTTTTTTTTTTGTGGCTCTAACTTGTAGCCCTCTAACTTGGGCTGTAGAACGTGATTTACTGAATGCAACGGCATGTAAATTTGCGGCTGTCAGTGTTTGTATCAGTCGTCGAATCGCTCCGAAAGTGGCCGTTGTCATTATTTCTGTGGTGTGGACTCACCAGGAAAACAACAGTATGGGTCTATTGTTGAGGGGGATTAAAGTGGTTGTGTTTATGTGCCTCTTGCGGTTGTTTGGTGACCTCTTGGTTTATGAAAAGTGTACGTGTCATTAAATAGGGACAAACCTTAGGAGGAGGTAGGTAATGTTTATCATGTAATTGTCTCATTTCTTATTTTCAGGCCTTGAGATGATCGTTTCCTAACCCTCACCGAGTTGTCTTTGTGTCCAAACCTCCTTGTCACAGCCTAAAACCACACGTATTTTCTTTACATTATCACTTGTATTTTTGCGTCGGCAAAATATACGCGCATGTATGTCATTTGGAAAGAACGGGCTTGTCTTTTATGCAGATGAGTGTGTTTACAGCTGCCTACATTTTCACGTGTGTCTGGAATCTTCTGCGCATGGACCAGTAAATGTCAAGTCTTTGATAGGATTTGAAAGATGCTGTCAGTGGATTATAAGAGAGATCATTTTTTTTTTCTTTTCCTTGCAGATCAATGAGATCACCATCGGGGTTTTTTTTTTCTTTTCGTGTAAACGTTCACTCAAGCAGTTTTGCTGGGTCAATGTTCTACTTGTACATCTGTATATATTCATAAATATTTCAGTCCTCAGTTACTGGTGGGACAATACAGATTTGTAACAGATCCTAGACATCTGTTCAGAATCGCACATGCATCGGCCATAAACGTGCGTTTAGCGGGTACACTGCTGAAGTGCAACAGAAATATAGCAGCTTGTTCATCTTCTTAAACAGTACGCTTTTTGGTGTGTTGTACTCACAGAGCGCAATCAAAGCTCAAGTGCTCCTTCACTGACCCACTAAATCCTGCTCACGTGGACTATATAATAATTTTAACACTAATAATTATGTAAAGGTTTCTATTGTTATAGTATTTCCATATAAATCAGTAATTATCATTAGCTTACCATTTCAGCCGTTTACTTGTACATTTAGATAATCATTGTATCATTCATGTTACAGACAATACAGTACTTTAACTCGTTTTTGCGTCTGTGTTACTTTTAGTTATATGACCCCTATAGTAACGTATTACTCCTCTCCATCATGTGGTGTTAAAAGGGTTTCAGCAGAGTCATGCTGACCATCAAATTACTAGTTATTGTACATTTAAGAGCAGCATGACTTCAACTATGTGGTTGTTTTTCCCTCTTATATTTTTATATTTATCTGATCTCCTTTGCAAGTTCCCCCAGGCAACTGCAGAACAAGACTCTGGGGTACACACACCACTGGTTGGAAGTCATTGTTCTATACACATTGTCGGCTGAAATGCTTCAATTTCTGAACTCGTTTTAATGACAGAAGTCAACAATTCCCATTTTTGCATGAAGCTGTGAATAGATTCTGTGTGATCTCCAGCTGTGTCCTCACTGTAGACACTTTTCCACCCAACAATAGGACACTTCGACAAGTTGTTTATCTTGATGACGATTTCAGAGTGTGCTGGTTCTTACAAAATGTGTTAACATCCTGTTGCTGCAGCTCTTTATCTAACAGATACCTCACGCTGTTCCTTTTCCTTTTTTACTCCCATTTAAATGTATCGTTTGCAGATCTGTCGAAAAAGTGCCAGCAGAGTCAGTAAATTTGGGAGGATTCACTTGCGGCGGACTGCGAATGCCTGTTTTTAACCATTAGAACCTGACGGACACACTTTGTGTCCAAATCCACATTCCCTCTTCTCTGTTGGACTCCTCGCGGTGTATTCATTTCAAGTCTAACTGCACAACTTGACCTTTACAGCAATGGCAGTTGCTTGTATGCAAGTGTTAAATAATACTTTTGAATTTCAAATTCAATCGGTGCAGTCTGCATTGAAACCGCGGCAAATTAGGGCCAGCGTTATCTGAAAAATAAACACAAATAACGCATTTCCTTTTCAGTGCAATAAGTGAAGACTTTTCAAAAGACGTGCACAGGTCATTGTATGTGCACATACGCGGGTTATCTCAGGTCACGTCACATGAGTTTGGGTGCAGAGGAGTAAAGTGGAGAGAGACAAGGCAAGTAAACCTGGATAATGTTGAGATACGGCACTAAAAATATACTGCTGAAGTGGCTAAACCTGTCCGTAGTGATTTCTTCTCCAGGACCAAGTGATTTTAATGTTGACCTCTATATAGCCTTTAGATCCTTTTTGTTTCTTTTCTTTTTCTGTATGGTCCTACAGCCACGACATTGTTCTTGTTTGAACTTGTTTTCCGTTGTGTGACGTGCATAAGCATTAAACACATATTTCTTCAAACTGCTACGTCTTATGGTATTCCGACGTCATTACCAGATTCCAGACATTCTTCCCTGCACAATTATGCAAGTACATCTACTGTATTTTATAGTGAGATGCATGTAAAAACTGAATGTCTCTTTTTTTCCCCCTTGGCATAAAGGTGAATAAAACAGTATTATGAGTATTATAAAGATCTGCGTAGATCTGTACATTATTAGAGTGGTATGCTCTGAATGTCGGGATGAAAATATGTGGACTAGACTGTTATGAAGAAAACAAAACGAGATCAAACATGTAAGGATAGCCCCCTGTAATGACCAAGATAAGAACCTTAAAATGAAGGTAGTGATATTGCCCTGAACATAGCTTCGGGTTCATAGACTTCATCACATCCATCCGACAGTTGTACTATTTCAGTTTGGGCTAAAACACAGATGAGGGCTCTGAATGGTGCTCCATCGTGCCAGTCTTCAGGTCACTGCAGGCCTGCCCTCAGGCCTACACTGTTTTCAGTAAGACATGCAACACTATGTGGAGACGCAGATCAGTTCTCTTTTTTTTAATGGTCCGTCCTTTCTTGCTGACACACCACTCTGAATACAAAGACACACATACACACACACAAAACAACTTTTCTTAGGGCCAATAATTCAATATAATACCGTATATTGTCAATGAAGAGTAACCCCTTTCTCCTTGATGGGATGGCCTAATTAATGGCAAGGATAATTAACCGAGTCCCATTTCATTGGACACAAAGTGCAAGGCAGCGGCCCCATTATCCTGTTGATAACTGAAGTGCCCTTCCTTTCATCTCCACTCTTAATGCCATCAAATACCATTACTGATTGTCCAATTTACAGAGTGCTCTGGGATCTCACTGCTTGTCAGGCCTTGGAAGTGCATCACAAATACAAGGTGGATGCTCATTGAGGTGCAATTACATCGGAATATTTTCTACCAACTTTTTTTTTTTTTTTCCGTAACTGACCTGCCGGTTCCAGTTTTTTTTTCTTTCTAAGAACTTAAGCTGTCAGCATGCACAGACATTTTTGTAACTTTTCTTTAATGGAAAATCCATTGTTACATGATAATAAAACGCTCACTTTCAAATAACATTCTCCGAAACTGCAGGAGCTTCTCTCACTCTCATTCAAACAAATCGTCAAAATAAAGTGCTTCAGGTGATCCAAATTATTTGCAGTGCATCCTGCTTCATCTAATACGTTAAAGCTACGTCAACACCGTAGCAGTAAGAGATGAGCAATTACTGATGGCTCAATTCAGCATCCTGGCACCATCGCAGAGCTGTTCATTTCACTTGGCAAGTCACCTCCAATGATTTAGTTCTTTGTGTCTTCGGTCACAACTTCCACAGCGTGTTCCACGTTAGCGGCGGTTTGCGGCTGTGACGTTACTGTCTGTGTTGCTTTGAATGTGACGTGAACCACCGTGCGGCTTGTGCATCTAAATTTGCATAAAATGGGATATATAGGGTTGCTGCAGATTCTTAAAAAAGTCTTAAAAGGCATTGAACATCTTACATCAATCTTTCAAATGTCTTAAAATACTCAGACATCGGAAGGAGGATTTTATTTATTTATTTAACACCATGCATTCCAGGATAGTGGAACGAAAACGCCATGTTTTACGTTATTTACATGGGTAAAACTGTCCTGTAAAGTTGAAATTTGAGGGCCATGTTAAAAGATGTGAGACCGACTGGCCCGTCACCAGCCAACCAGCTGATCAGTCAGTGCATCTCTGACGAATATATAGGCAACTGATTATGAATAAATGACAAACTATAAGCTTGCAACTGACTTTATTTTCACAGCTGTAGTCTGACACGGCTTTTATTAATATTTTTCCCCAAACAACCGCTGAGGGAAAATGTTATAAATAACATTACAATCATTTTAAAAGGCAAGTAACTTGTTGCCATATGGCAGCTATGAAGGGGTTGTGATGTCATTTGTAATAAAAGAGATCATCTGAGCTGAAACAAATGCTTTTTGTTTTGATGAAGCAGTTCTGACAGTTGTGGGTTATATTCACCGGGGATGACGAATCAACACAGCTGCAGTGAAGGTGGTATTAACAGAAGCAGATGTTATTTGTTTTAATACTTAGCGGGAGTGGCGTGACACTGCCGCAGTCTGTTTTTTTATGGTTTCACACGTACACTGTAACTCTGTCATATATCTAAACCTTCTTAATAAACATACATTTATGCCTGTGTAGACATAAAGAAAGAACACGCATCCTTTATGGTGGAAGTTGATCACAGGTGATATTGTACCAGACACTGTATAAATCTCAAACATTTTATGTGCGCATAAATATTGTAAGATTTCCATCTGTGGCATTCTGTGTTTGCTAAAACAAGATATCATTAGATTGATAGGGCCGTGAGAAAACAGAGTAGAAGTCACACCTCGTCTAAAAGTCCATTAGCATTCATAATCTGTCCATGTGTGTCACTCTCAAAATGAATATACTGCCCCAGCTCCATGAATATAAAGATTGTGATTGCTTCGAGAGATAACGTATGCATTAAAGAAACATGTGATGAAAGTTAAACAAGGTCAAAACTTAAATATATACCACAGGATGTGTCCTAAAATTAGACCTCCAGTGTAATATCTTGCAAACAATTTGATGTGGGTTGAGATAACTGGGTCATGATGAATTGCAGATGTCAAGTCACATCATCCAACTTATTTGCTACACCACCTTTTTATCCTGTTTCTAATAAATCTTATATTGACAGCGTTTTCATGTCTAACCGGAGACACTAAAACACTCTTCTTCAGTTAAACTTAGGGTTAGGAGACGTGGTAAACATATGTTTCCGATATATTTCAATATAGCCCGAAGAAAGAGTGTCCGTTAGTTTATCTGTAGAAAATGATCGTGGTTGTGTGTTTTCTTATTCTGTGCAGTCATTTGGACGGTTCCTTTTCAGGTGATTGAAAAGACTTGCCGTGTTTCCTGTGGTAGCTGCCACCGATTGACAACATATCTTGTCTTCTAATGTCGCTTTTAAGACACCCAAACCGCTTCCCTATAATTACCAAAAGACCAAAATGGATGAATTTTGTGTATCACTTAATGCTGCAGTACAACAACTTGGAAATGAGCACACAGGTACTTGGAGACCTTTTGTTCAAGAATATTGTTATTTTTTTTTTAAATTCCGTTGTTAAACTCTGCATGGGTAGAAATGAATGGGATACTGTGCTTCGTTAAAAAAAATGCTGTAGTGAAAGAACAAGAAAGGAGGAAGGAAAATGAGAACAAATATAAACTTTACCGTTTTAAACAACTTACATCATCGTTCAAGTGGAGATTTCAGAACTCATGAGGTGCACTTGAACACATCATGAAGTCCCGGTCCTTGGGAATTCATTTCAGTTTTTCTGGTCCATGACTCTTTCAGTACAAATATTTAAATATATTTATGTATAGTTTACTTTGACCTGCAAACCAAAAACCACAGACTGGCGACTGCTGCGTTCGTTTCTGCTGTGTGATGTTAAATCTATCCATATCCAGTAAAAATGTCCAAAGCTTATCATCACCATCGACATACATTTCATCACAATCCTGTTTCGGATCCTTATTTCACAGCAAATCCGACTTAGTGCCTGTAAACTGTACCCGAGGACGGCCTTTGCACTCGATGCTGCACAGATTCAGGTGGTGAGGATCCGTGCTGTTTCAAAAGTGCTGATTCTGATGTAATATTGACAGGCGCTGAGCCAGGCGAGGTCTTTGGGCCTGACACATTAAGGTCATATTACTTCCCTCCAATCCCTCTGCCTCTTTGACTGAGCTGAGCGCTAAAGATAGCACTTGGCCAATACAGCGACCCAAACGCTGTTATGCTGATGATTAAAAATTCATGAACCTTTAATGTTAAACATGACAAAAGACAATGAAGCAATACACATTCGGGGACACACATGTAAACCATTAACCAAAGAACCTGTCGGTCTATTATCCTCCAAATGGCAGTATAATGCATCCCTACCTGCAAATAAAACTTTAAGTATAGGTTCCTAAACAGATGCTATAGTTTACCATAACCCTGTTTCAGTTGAACACACAATATCTTATTGAAGTGTCAGAGGAGAATTCAATATATCGTCTTGGCAGCATAAATAATGCATCGCATGCTCTTAGGGTAAAAAGGAGAGGAGGTTATAAATATGAAGCATATGAGTTGTATTGACAAGGCCTAGCCAAGCTGGCACCCGTCATCAGCAGGAGAGCATCCAGTGAAACAACAGACAGGTGTCCTCTATCATCACTGCCCTTTATCAGACCTCTGGAGGTCATAGTATTACTATGGAAGGTGAAATCAACTCATGGTCAGCTGCAACGTAATGTAATTCCTGTAAAAGGATTGCTTTTGCCCTTTTCCTCTTTTCCTTTTTCCTCCCTTTCAGCCATTCTGGGCTCTTGAATGCTTGGCTTTTGTTTAATGGCTATCATAGAACCCTCTCAAGAGGAAAGCATATGGATTATCTGGACAGTTTACCTTCATCCGTTTCGATATCAACAGCAGCCTTGCACACTTAGACAGACAAGAAGGGACTGTCATTTTTTCAATAGTCTTCAATTTGAAAGGGAACTGGTGTCTGTAGTTGAATTCAAGGAGATGCCAGGGTTTTTCTTTCTCTTTTTGCCTTCGAGAGATAATTGTTACCTGGATCGATGATATTTCATCTCTCGGCCCGGTTGATTTCTGACCAGCCAGGGAAGCAAAGCGTCGCTTTACTCTGGGGGGTTACATGTAGAGCCAGATTAATGGCTTACAAAGCAACTTTCGTTACAGAGCTTTGTGTCTGTAAACCCTGCAAGCAAATAACTGCCTCTCCCATGAATCAAACATGTTCATAGTCCTGTTGCAAAATAAAGGTAAAATCGTACACAAGGGTCAAGATGAGCAGCTCAGTAAATTATGTACAAAACCTACAGCACTTATTTTTAATATTCTATATAATACACAGTTGTTCAGGGAAAAGCTGTTAAGAGTTGTTTCCTTTTGCCTATAAGTGTATTTGAAACGGGACAAACAGAACATGTAAATGACATACACTATATTCAACGGGGACTAGAGTTTCATGAGTGTTTAGTGCAGATCCTGGTTTATTTAGGATTAATCAGGAAACACTCATATGCTTTCCAACTTATTGGCCAGCGTTCGCGTTTTTCTAGACTCCACATTGACTTAAGACTGAGGAACATTAGGCCACGTTTTTTTTTATATCACTCATAAATTAAAGAATAAAGAATAAAAAAAAAGGTGTTTTGTCAGTCTCAACACCCTGCTTCTCACTTTTGTCACCTTTCTGTCATTCCTAAGTTTTCACTCATGCTGCTCCTGTGCTTCCTTGTGCTCATTTGCCACCTTTTAATCAAAAAAATGCCACCTCACCTCCAAAAATAATCACCTAGCTACCTGACCAAAACATAGTCTCTCTCTCTCTACTCTCTTAGAGTAAGGTTTAAAGACTCTGAACCCTTAATTTTTTATTTAGCACATCATGGGGTCTAATACTCAAGCA
>JAPQRN010000014.1:3453565-3489049 GCA_037367275.1 Coranthus polyacanthus
CTCTCTTAGAGTAAGGTTTAAAGACTCTGAACCCTTAATTTTTTATTTAGCACATCATGGGGTCTAATACTCAAGCACTAACAGAATCTGCTAAAATGGTTTATACTGTATGATGATACAGGGGTTACGGCTCAATATATAATCATATATTGCGATAATGTAAGCAAAGCGATATATTTCAACACAACACATTATGATCACCGTCTTTCCTTGTGAAATATAAATTAAAAATCAGTAATGTTTTTAGAATCGATACAGATATCATGATGCTCAAGTGTACCGTTATTTTCTTGCACCCCTACTTGGTATTGGAGAACAAGTCGCACCCCCTTTTTTTTAAATTAATTGAATAAAGCAGGCTGTTAAATTATATTGAAACACTAATATGCTCTCACCACCTTGTTGAGACCTTTTGCACTACTAAAAGTTTTTCCCGAATTGTAACCCTCTTTTACTGTATCTTCTGACATACAGTAGATGGATAATGAACACCCAAAGGAGTTTGTGTTCAGAGCCTCAGTTGCTGGGCTCAACAACAGAAACGTCAGTGGATCGACTCGAGGCTTTGTGTCTAAACAAAGTCAGAGCTTTGAATCATGGTTTTCTTTGCCGTCTTTGTGAAAAGCTTGTATTTTTACGGCTGGACGGGGTTATTCAGAGAATGCGTGGAATTTCTTTGCCGTGTTGCAGCACATATGAAATGTGCTGTGGAAAGACACTTCAGTTACTTTGAGGGAGAAGAGACGAGTCTGTTGTGTTGTCGGACGTCTGTGTTGAGCTACAGGCGACCCGCGGAGCTTTTTATCTGGCTGTGCAACCTGGCCGGATGGCATCCTCTTGGCACACCGTCCTTGTGACTGGCCACTTGGCTTGTGGCCCAGGGATATTTGGCTCACAGTGCATAGCAGAATCACCCCATCCCCCTAATTCCCTACTTTACTCTCTCTCCCTGGCTCTCTTTCTCTTCTCTCCCTCGCTGGCCACGTGCCTAAGGACAACTGCAGTGCTTTGTGTGGCCTAGCGGGTCTCTTTATACTGGCTTTGTGGCCATGGCTGGTAGGAAGACAGTGCCATGATAGCTACAGACAGCCGTGCAATCATACAACACAGATAGTCAGTCACTAGAAGGTGGCTTTTTGCAATGCATGAGGGCCTATCAGCTGTGACTTACCAAGGCAACGGTGTAATTCAATTGTGGAGATGGCCTTGGGTGGTGCAGAATCAGGGGACATACAACAGCTTATTATCCACCTCTGTGACTGTCTATCAAATTGATAGCTCACTCTTAGTGGCATCTCATTGACATTGTGTTGAATGTCCTGTGTCTGCCCTGCTTAATTGAACATAGAATTACCCTATTTGGACACGCTTAGTAGAATGGAGCTTAACGAACGTGGAAAATAGAAGATGAGATCAGTGCTGACCTCTGGAATACACTCCATACACAAAAGCCAGAAGCTGCAGTCACAGAGATTATCTAAAAGGGTTGGTGCGAACATTTTGTAATCTGTCAAATGCTGGCACTGCAAAATAACTCTGAAAAACCCAATGGCCATTCCAAGTGTGCAGTGTTCTATGCAGAACCGCCGTATTCTGCATTATTTTTGGGTAAAGTTCAAAGTTTGCAAAAGGGGCTTTAGTTTGGAAATCGATGCAGACACTTTAAATATGAGTGTAATTGGTAAATTGATTAATAAACTGTTACTCCAACTATATATTTCTAATTTATAGCTCTCCAGGACTACTGGCAGGTGTGCAATGCTCTTAAAGTTGGTGAAATTTACATTCCTCATACATTGGCCTCGAACAACATTATGATATAATCTTTACTGTTTTATACCTTCTCAGTTATTTATATATATATACATGAGATAATTTAAAATGAGCTACTCTCCAACTTGCACTGTGCACTGTCCTTTAATAATATTTACTGTTATTTAGTAGTTGTCTTGTATGGATACAAGTGCGGATGGCTATACCTACATATCTATTAGTTTAAATTCAATTTAATTGGATGTAAATAGAAAGCGGTTTGAAATCACTAACATAGGCTCATTAGAGTATGGATGATTATCTGTGTATCAGCTCCATATTTGAAACAGCTCATAACTAAACACTTCACAGATCTTTGCTGCCCTCTGTTGTTGGCATCCAAGACTATCATGTTTGTATAAGACAGATGATGTGTGAAACAGAGGTATACTGTACATATTGTAGAATTTATTTACTAATGGATTTAATTTAATCTGATTAAACCTTTGGATAACAAACTGTATTCATTGTTTACAGGTAAGATTTTATTTTCAGGACAATAGACAACTTAAACAATTGGTAGCAGATGGTGTTTTTAAACATGGACAGCATTTGTCATCGTGGTATTATGAGGCACTTGAAGGAGAAGACCTTCACACCCATGTAGATTCAGACTGATGTGGTTTCCCAATTAGGGTTTGATGCTCCTGCTTTAACGACATTTTATTTGAAGGAAGTCGGAGTTGATATTGAAGTGATGACGAGGTCCTATGCTGTTAAGGACCTATACAGTTTACCCTTGAAGATGAAAGCTTCTATATGAAAGTGATTAAAGCACCATTGGAAGATGTGCGTGGTCCTTGTGTTGAAAAACAAGCCATATGTAGCCTCATACCACAAGGGCATCATGGTCAACCTATGAACTTCTCATGTTATAACCTCGTAGTTGTGTCATTAGCTGGGTTTCCATCTATATGTTTCACACTTTTAGCTGTATTTTCACACTTCACACTTCAGTCCACTACTGTGATGTGAATAAAACTGCAGTGCTTGATAGTTTTATGGTCTCATTGGGCAAAAATTCCATTTATTGTAATTCAAGTGGTCTGACAAGAAACATTTTGTCCAATTTTGGCTCCTGCAGCCCTAGGAGCTGGTTCATCATCTTCTTAATAATGGTTTAATGTTATTCATAGTTATTCATACAATAACATACTAGCTCTTGATAGAGTTAGCTTTTGTAAGATGTATTTTCTCCAAAAACCAGAAACTGTTTTAACTTTTTTCCCACTGATCCACGGGTCGGGTTGTTTCAAACTCGCCAACACTTTGTCAAAGCCTTTGTTTAATACTTGTTTTTGCAGCTCTTCATACATTATGGTGGTACGTTGCTTTTTCCATCTAATATGGCATTTCTGTTCGTTTCTTGTGTTAATTCAGTGAATGTTGCAGTCTCCTTATTTGTCCACTTGGGTTTTTCATATGCAAATTGAAAATGTGAATAATGGATAGAAACTCACCTACTGTCTAAAGCTTCATATACTTTGATAAATCAAAACTGCATTATTTGGATTCAGTGGATTGGTCTTCCATTATATTCAGGTCTCCCTCGAAAAAGAGATTTTATTCTCAATGGACTTCCTGGTTAAATAAAGGTTCAATAAATAAATACATATGTTCAAAATGAGTATCTTGCATTTGCTATTTTATTTCAAGATCCAAAAATCCACATTAAATCTTTTTTTTTGAGAACAGACATGTTTGAAAAATAACACATACATAATAAATAAGGGAAATGTTTTACTATACACGTTTTTTTTTTTTAGTTGCCCAGAAGATGGAGCCAAATACCAATTAAAGAACTGTTGACAGCGATGCCATATTCATAGGTGGAGAGTGGAAAGTGGGGAGCTGACAAAGTTCAACATATGCTGTTAGACTCATGTGATGGTTGGCCTGTTAATCATTGCTTATCAATGAACACACTGCATAATAGCTATTGTAAAAGTGCAGTACTACAGGAAAGCAAAAATCAGTCCTTCAACCAATCTTGCTACTTTTACTTCTCAGCTGAAAGACATCTGTGCACCTGCATTATATTCAGTCTGACAGTTACATTTCATTGGCAGCAAAATAAATGGCGTTATGCATCATCTCTGGTGTAATACGTGTGTGTACGAACACTCACCACAACAAAGGTAGCATTCACGATTTCTGAACAGCAATTACATTTCCCCTAAGAAAATTATCCAGATGGGTTTGAAATATGCAACAATTTGTTTGGTCATTAAGATGCCTATTCAGAACTGCTTTTGCTTGTAATTATAACGAACTAGGCAGTATGCCATGCCACTGATGCATTCCCTTTGTGCTCAGAAGTAATTTTCCTTTCCTCAGGGAAAAAAGCTGTCTTGTGTGCGTGGGGATGTGTGCTTTCTTTAATGCTCAAACGACATGCATAACTACTAGTGAGCAGAACACTGAAATTGCTTTAAACATGGAGCAGTGGTTCCAAGATTCCTGCAGTTCTGGTCAGAGCAGCATGCTTGTAGTCACAACATTCCCTATAAAATTCCAAATATCACAACACACGAAGCATCATCTCTTAACAGGCAAATATATTTTCTCGAAATAAATGATTGAAATTGAAACACCAGTAAAAACAGATTTACAAAAAAAGGGCCGTGTTAATGTCGACGGATATGTTGGGTTTAAAATGTTTTCTTGCTTGTCCTTGAAGCGCACATGAGAGTGGCACAAGATCAAAAACGCAGTAAGCTCAAATAAACCCAGGAAAAGAACAAGACTGAAAGACTGTATTCACTTCTATTAGATGTTGGAAATTTCTCTGAAGTGCTTTGTATGATGTAATAGTGTGGACCACACTGTAATGAGAGCAGCTTTAAGTGACAGTGCTGTCATATAATAAGCATTTTACTTTACAGCGTTTCTGAAGTCTGCATATATTGGCAGGGGGTTTTGGTTGCTAAAGGTCAGTTAATGGAAAAATCAATATGCACTCAAGTCGGTTAACAGAGGCTTTACAAGTAGCCAAATGGACAGTTATGTAATCAATATGTGTTAAAAAATAACACACTTTCAGTTACCGTTAAGCCACGTTATGCTGATGCACAAGGGATGTAGCAAATTGGGTACTGTGGTATCTGCTTGGAAGCTGCTTTTGGGAAAACGTTGTACTATTTTAATCCTTGTAGGGGTCAACTGGACCTGCTTCACATTCTAAACTTCCTTCTTTTTCCTTCTTGAAATATTAACACCTTCCTATTTTTAAGTTGCTTTTTTTTTTGTTTTGTTTTTTAGCCTTTTCCACTGATGGTATCAGCACTTTAGTTTTGGTACCAGCACACGTTTCCACGACGGGGATCGTACCCCCTCAGTGTGGATGGTTGCCATAATGACACAATGTAAACATAGTATCATGGCATCCTCAGTGCGACTGCAGCTATGAGTAGCACAGCAATGGTGTCAGTTATAATTCTCAAAAAAAACTAATGTTTAACACAGTTTTAAGATATTTTCCGGTGAAAATGTAATTGTTTAGACTTCAAATCTGTGGTTGATTTCTCAAGTTAGAGCCTACTTAAAAATTTGCTCAGATGTTTTTGGAGATTTCCTGCTGGCTTGGCTTGGCTTTTTAAAAATACCCTGCATCACGATATGATAACACGTATATGTATTGACAGAGCAACGGTTTCATGCCACGTTTTACTCCGGAACTCCGGTGAAGGTGGTGCTAAAAGTAGTACCTGATAGTACCTGCTGTCACATAATGGAAATGCAAGAAAGTCTGTGCTGAGTCAAGGTAGGTTGAGCTGATACCCTCAGTGGAAACGTGGCATAAGACAGATGCTGAAAATTACCTCCAGAGGACTGAAGAGTGACACTTGTTTGTGTGAGCCGCATGTAAACTTAATTGCACTGGAGTGTAGAAAGACTCATTTTGGGAAAAGCCTGAGACCCTGTTGAAATTAGCCGTATGTTTGTGCACAGCTGTATGTCAGTGTATGCCATTACTTTATTTCATCATATGTCTTTACAGTGTGAGCTGCCTCTTTGTTTAGTGCCTGTGTTGTGGAAAATAATTTTGCTTAGGAAATTCATTCAAAGGATGTTTTTTTTTTCATGTGGCTGTTTTCCTTGGTACAAGTTGTACTTGTAAAAGTACAACTTGTATACCATTTAAATTTTTTCTATCTCAGTGTGATAGAAAATGTTTCCCATGACTTTTAGCGATCTGGACAAAGGCAGGGGTTGAACAATTGTGTATCTGTTCTGTGGAAGAGTGTGTCCAACTGCAAGTCAGAGCGAAGGCCAAACTGCATGTTTTCCACCTTAGCTTCTGTTGTTAAGACATTCTACTGCCTAAAAAGCCTCCATCTGCCTTACAATTGAGTCAGAGCAACCAATCAGCTTGCTTGACACTGACGTCTACAGCATGTTGTAGCGTGCTTTGGTTCACTGTAAGCCTTGTGATCAACTCAGTCTCCCACAAATTATGTTAATAACTAAACTGCAACTTCAGTTATCCTTTGTTAGGTAATGGTTTGTTTTGAATAATAATAAATATGTGGTGAATGATTTTTTTCTTGTTATCACAACCACTGGATCCAGTTTGAGGTTCTGTTGGCAACAAATGAGCAAAATGCATTTTCTGTGAACAGTTTGTTTACCTTCAAGATCAACATTTCCGCCGCTTTGAAACGACATTAATCGGTATTCATTATGTTGAACGAGAACATAAGGCATTACATTTCCAACTAAATGTAAGTGAGTGCAATTTTTGAGAGACAGGGTTGTTATTGTCATGTACTGTACTCCTATGAATGATATCCCAACTTGTCCAAAATGTTCGAGCTTTGATATCCACATCAACCAACAGTGAAGTAAATGTACTTTAGGTCAGATTTGCCCTCATCCATTTAGAGTATGATTGAAAAGTACTTGAAAAATTAAGTTATATTCACAGTGATATGAGTAGTAATGTAATCCCTCAAAAACTCTATACATGTATTATTTCTGTACAAGCCTGGAGAATGTTTAACATTGTCTGTTTTGTCTTTACACACTGCACATAATTATGACAACATAAAAGGTGTACTTTTTTTTGTCTCTACATAACTGGATGGTTAAATGCTTCAGGCATAGAGCAAGTAAAAAGAATCCATCAGGCGGTGTTTCAATTGTGCCACATGTTGTCTACGTATCATTCAAAAATGACTACAAAGGGTCAAACGTACTGGAAGCTGTACTTCAAGTTAAGCTGTAATTAATCTGTAATTGCTAGTGCTAACCAAAGATAAACAAACTTGTATATAACCAATGTTATTGTTGTAATTGTTTCAGGCATATGCTCATTACACAAAGCAACAATGGGCAAGGCAACTTGAGGTGGGACGTCACTGAGTCTCAAACTCTCAGTTTTACATCTCCACATGGATATGCACAAATCATTTTTTAGAAATCTACGCGTTGGAAGGCATTTTGTAAAAAAAAAAAAAAAATCTCCTTTTGAGTGACCTAACATCCACGTTTAATGTTTGTGTGTCGATGAGAGGCCAAAACATAAAGGAAAATGTGCAAAATATCTCTACTGGACCAGGCCTAAGTCTTTTCAGCCACAGCAGACCCAGGAAAATGCATGATCCATTTTGAATTGCGACATCAGACACTTTTCTTATGAGCTCTGCAGTGATACAAAAACACCCTGAAAAATAAAGTGTTGACATCGTGGCGTCAACCTGATGTCTGCAGTCTGTCTGAGATAAGCTTAGAGCACTGAGCACAAGCAATCTGTCATAAAGCCTTCACAAGTTGAAGATATACTACTGAGCAAATATGTGGCTTCAATACTCCTGGGTTGCCACTATTTGAGACACGGCTTATGTTAAGTATATAACAATACAATAATAATACTAATGAAAGTTGCATACAAACGACCTCCAACCCAAAGACACACCCATCCATATCCAAAGATAAAAATGTCAGCCCATGCCTACTTTCATGAACCTCGATTGAACTAATAAAGCTGCAGTGCTCGACAGCTGGTTCATCTTCATGAGGTATCTGTCATGTATTATTCCATGTGGCTTGCAAATGCCGTTCTTACATCAAATGGGATGTGTTCCGCTAAAGCACTAATCATGCAGTCACATGTGAGCCGGATGAGCAGAGAAAATTCTCTCGCTGCCTAGGAAGCCAGCAGACTCCCTGAGAAGAACAGCGGCCCCTTTTTTGGTCCCACTGTGGTCAAATTAGCAGTGGAACATGAAACATAGATACACGATTAATGCAGTAATGGCAGTGTAATAATTTCTCACTGGGCACATGCATCCCCTGAGCTGTGGGTCAACTGCAGAACATATCCTTTGATACATCCCACTGGTCAGAAAACCAATTCTAGTCATTTCTAAAATTTGATTAGTACTGAACAACAAATAATCTGAGAATACTTGGAATGATTTGAAATACAATGATACAATTAGATTTGAAGCGTAATGGGAATAATACCACGTGATTTTCTGTAAACTGTTCTATCTATAACTATCATTTTCATTTTGTTGTTTGTTAACATTTAACTGAGAGAACAACTGTACACTTTGTAATTCCTGTGGAAATGGTATAAATGTTGGGATTATTTAAACAAAATGATCACACATCAGTCATTAGGACAGCAGCTACCTGTGGAGTCCTGCAGTGTTGAGCTGGCAGCTGTTGAGATTTGAAACCAAGTGAAGCCACATGAGATGAGATTTGAGGTATTGTCATCAACGCAGCTGCCCACTAATCAGCAAGAACAGTGACGAACACCAGAGCAGCACGAGCACGTAATTAACCGCACAAAGTTTAATAAACTGCAAGTTCAGAATTTCAACCTATTTTTGTACAGCTTTGGTTTGTTGAATATGAAGCATCTAGTGCAAGATGTCAGAGAAGAAACAGAACACACCACTGATAAGAGGGATTTAGTCGTAAACTTCGGTCAGATTTCAGGCTGCATTTAGGTCGTTGTGTGTCAACGTAGTTCATGGAATCTCACGGAAGTACAAGTAAAATGAATACAGACGTGATTTCTCTGAATGTCTTGTGTGCACAGTGCTGCACTGGAACATAAGTTAAGTACAATTTTGAATCTTAAATGTTCCCGCATAATCGCACCCACTCACGGACACATATATACGATTTTTAATTAGCGATGTCTTCAGTGGTCTGAATTTTTAAGTGGAACATATTCCCTTGTAGGAGGGTTGTGCTGTCGCCACTTCTCCGGCCAACTAGGTGCTCATGTGGCAGCGAACCAAATGCAAAAAAAACCCAACAAAAAAACAACATGGCATGTGTTAGAAGTGGCAGTGGACTAGAAATAGCTTTTCTCACAATTTTATTAAGAAAATAAGTATAAAAATATAAATATAAAACAATATGACTCCGCATTCAAACAGCATGAATCCAGTGTATGACAGTTTTCCTACAACATACACTTTCCATTACATATTACACCTATATGATGAAATGAATTCACAGTTTGACAAATAAACTGCACCAACCATTCACATGGTCAAACAAAGATAGCAAATAGTATATAGGATGTCCATCATTAAAAACACTTTGTACATGTACAGTATTTAATGGAGTTGGCATGAAAAGCCACTTGACTCCTTCCCTACCCCACCCGAACCCAGTCCAGTGCCATTAAACATTGATAGTATACAATACTACTATCTCTCAGGTCAATTACAAAACACATTGTCCACACCATTGTTCACAAAAAATCCTAAAATTCAAAGGCATCTTTACTGATTATGACCAAAAACAGTAAAACTTGGAGAATTATACTGTATCTCTGTAAATGAGAAAATTCAGCTGAGTTCAAGTCTTCATTTCCATTTCAACATCCACAGCTGGACTGAAGGAATTTGTTTTCTGTGTGTGTGTGTGTGTGTGTGTGTGTGTGTGTGTGTGTGCTGTGTACTAGCACGCAAATGTGTATGAGAATCAAATAGACAAATAGTTGACTAGCGGGCAAGCTAGCAAACTAGACAGATCAACAGATAGATAGATTGATAGATAGGTAGACAGACAGCCAACTAGCTGGCCAGTTAACTAACTAGACAAATTGCTGTCTGGCTAGCTAGCTAGTTAAACAGACAGGAAAAAAATGGGGCTTGGTAAAGACTCTCATGGCTGTGTCTAGGTCTCTCTGTCAGGGCTTTTTCCTATGTACATTTCTGCCAACTTTTTGAATTGCGGTCCCCAGTTGCTGAGGTAATCGTAATCCTGGTCCCCTTCGGTGGCGGCAGATTCAAGTGAACTGAGGGATTCTGCCAGTGACCCGCTGCCCTCATAAGCATACGTGGCCAGGGAGTCATAGGGGGGCGCTGTGGGATCTGAATCGTTCTCTTGAAGTCTCCCATTAATGAAGTCTCTGACATCCGTGTTATCCTTTATAGGTGATGTCCTCCGAAAGGGAAACAGCATTTCGGGTATGATGTCCCTGCGTAGCTTGTTAGTATCCATCACCTCTGGGTTGCGCAGTGTGCCAATATCAAAGGCCTGAGTGTCCTCCTCTCCACCCCCTTCATCGTTGTAGCTGACAACGTTGTCTCTGACATCCTCTTTGGAGATGATCAGAGGCTCCTTCTTCCTCTGTCTCCTCAGGGCAGCAAACAGCACCACGATCACTACACAAAAACAGTGGGGGAAATACAGAGAGAAAGCTCAGCGTAAGACGTGTGCCTCCTAACATATGTCATGCATTAAAGAGCACAGGGGAGCAAAAAGTGCAGAAGGGAGACACATTTGCTACCAGTGATAAATCCCCAATGCTGCCTCAGGCATTCACCTCCTTTTATTAAAGATTCAGTGAAAAAGCTTTTCCTTTCTTTTTTCCTTGAATGGCACACTGACTGTATGAAATGCGTGGAGGTTGGAGAATCCTTTTTTATACTCTCCAGCAGCACACAGCCTCGTATCTCATCTCCATCATTCTTTTTAAGCAGTGAAAGACAATCAGAGAGATGCAGAGTGAGCATGTTTCCAGAAAGTGGCACTGCGTGCATGGCAAGATTTAAATAAACTCATAAAGAAGGAGGAAGCAATCTTTCCTTGAGGACGAGCTGCAATCCTGCTTCACCTGTGTTCCTCTCCTTCTCCTCCTTTCCCTTTTTGTCCTCCCAGCAGGTACTGTAGTTGTCTACTTGCCTCCCACCTGGGTGTTAATTACAATACCTTCTGCATGGGTTGGATGGAGGTGGGGGTGGCTGTTTAAAAGGTTCTTTATGAACATTTCTGACTGACCTGTGCCTCATTTTTCAGACCGCTATGCCATTTCAACACAGCGGCTGCCTGTCGGAGTCGAGCAGAGGTGAATGAGACAGTCTGTCAGGGGGTTCAAGTGCGAAAAGCGATAGATAATGAGCAGATGTCATGGTATTTTGCTCAAGAGGAGAGCACGGAGATTAACCTTCACTAAACTTGATGTATGAGAGAGGATCCGTTAAACCCCGGAATTTGAAAGTCATAATTAAAACAAGCAGACGAAGGCAAAGCTGGACAACACTTTTAGTCAGAGCGCAGATGAAATAAATCCCAATTTCCGGGCTTATGTAACAATGCGCATATACGCAGTTGAAGTTAAACGGTGAATAAGACGTTCCACGTTCATGAGGTGCAGTGAGCCCTAAAATGCTCTAAGTATTATGCTTGGTCAAGCAAGGTGGAATTTCATAATGTTGAAACCCATTACTTATTGATACATCCTTGACCGTAAGCGCTAAACATTCAGGGTGAAACAATAGGTACTGTCTGCTGTTACTTCACAAGGTCACAAAGAGGGCTGGAGAGGTGCTTTCGGATGCCGGGAAGTAACATGTGACCGACTTCACCAGTGATCTTTTGGTTAAGAGGATTTATTTACTTGCTAATGAATAGCACCATTACACTCATTTCTGAGAGAGAGATGCTGTATCCTACATGTTACTGAAAGCATTTATGAATAACTTGCACATGTAACACATTTTCAGTTATACACAGCAATATGCAATGAATTTCCCTGCATTTTAAATTATTATGTTAAGATGGTTATTATAGAATGCTTACGATGAAACTTTTTTTATGATGCAATGATATCGTACATTAAAAGAACCAAAGGAATGGATGTATTTGTCTTTATACATTTGTTGGATCAATATGTGGATTTTACAGGCCGATGTGAAAGGTTGGAGCGAAATGAATACACAATTAAATGGCCAGTATAACCCACTAATCATGTTTAAGTCAAATAATAAATACCCAGATAAATACATTAATAAATCTGGATCATTCAAATTCCAAAGTATTTAAATAATGGAAAAAAAATCTAGGTGAGAGTGATTTTTAATTTTTGGAGCTTTTTCTATTCCCTTTAAGGGAGTAATTCCAGTTGAGAAGCCTGGTATTAGCCGTCAGCCATCTGAGCCAAGTTTGTAAAACGTCCAATCTGTGCCAATTAATTGGCCAAACCTTTTAATCTCGCTATCGCAGCTTTTGATCATATTTATCTTACAGCCAAACTCAGAGAGTGTCAAAAGCTGGGCTGGAAACACTCAGTCACATCATCAGAGTTGGCTACTGCGACGGTCTTCCGAAAGGGCGTCCCAAAAAAAAAAAAACATTTAAAAAGCTTCAGCTTATTCAAAGTGCAGCTGCTAAAAGTGCAATTATCTTATTTTTTTGTGATAACCATCACAATATGAAATAATTTAGTATAAAATGTAGGTACATTTATGACATATTGCATTCAGGCTGTTTATTATAATACATGTCAGGTTGTTACACAATGCAGGTTTTATTACATAATGAAGTGAAGATTCATTGCATTTTGTTGCGTTATTACTAAACACGTTCATCACCACTTACATGAGGAACCTCCAGGCTTTGTTATCTGAGACAGAAAATGTTGAGTTCTCCACAGTGTCCCTGATACTCGCAGTATTACTTCATATTCAAAGTGACATTGTACATTCCTGGATTAGAGCCTGTTTAATAAGATCTAATATATGTTTGTGTCTCTTTTAGTACTAGTACTTCAGTAGTATTTAGTACTGCTCGGATGACAGTTAATGATCCTATTTGGCTTTGGATATTTCCAGAACTTGACAGGCCTAGTTACAGTTCCTGAGCTGTATTTGAGCAGTCAGGAAGCTTTTAGCTCATGAAGGAAGATGGCACGTTTCAAATAAACATGGTCATGCACATATGTTCGCACACGGAGTACTTACTGAGGAGGATAACAACACAGAGCAAGATGGCAACCAGGGCCCCAGTTGTGAGACCATCTGAGAACGGTAGGACCTCCGGGTTACACGTCTGCATGTTACCACGGCTGTCGCAGGCACACACGCGCACAATCAGCGTACTAGTGCTGCTCTGAATGGGGTAGTCGTTGTCAGAGATCACTACAGGCAGGAAGTACATGCTCATCTCACGCCGGCTGAAACCTCCCCTTCGTGTCAGGATATTGGCAGTGTTATCTGCGGGAAGATCCAAAGAGGAAAAGCTTGTAAGTGATGAGATGCTTCTCTCTGTATAGTGTGACAGGCAGCTTTTTATAACCTCACATGGACATTTAGAATTACTGGCATCCTTTCAGAACGATGACTGAATAAAGCAGATACTTTACAAAAAAAAAAAAAAACATTCAGCACATTTGCAATAAAAGGGAAGCAGTTTATTTGCTTTTTTTCATTTACCTTCCTTGTCAACGATGGTGAAGTTTGGGTTGGTTGCACTTATACTAAACACAAATTTATGTCCAACAAGAGGTTCATCTGTGTCAACGGCACTTATCGTCTGTATTAGCTGTAACAGAAAAAAAGAAACACAATTATTCTAAATGTAGGGACTTCCAAATACATTTTTATAGACTTTTATAGACAAGTCATGAATGCTACCTGTCCTGCTTTGACGTTCTCACAAACAAAGGTGTCGTAGGACATCGCGAACTCAGGGGCGTTGTCATTTACGTCCAAAACCTTGATGAAGACAGGCACTCGAGTCGTCTGACGTGGGTTATCTAAATTTAAAAAAAGGAAATCTTTTGGATCAGTAAAAGTAAAAAAGCAAAAGCAGAATTATAATAGAGGTCATAGATCACTGCTTGTGTCATTCAACGTCAAATAATAATTACTTATTTCAGTGGCCACCACAGAGATGTTGTGCCATTTGGACATTTCTCTGTCAAGTGATTTCAGTGTTGTGATTGTGCCGTTCACCGAATCAATGTTGAACAGCCTCTCTAGATCTGTATGCCGATCGATGGAGTATCTGCAGGAAAAGCACATGTTTTCGACAGATCTTAATACAGTGCATATAGGGCTGTGCAGCGTGAAGGTGTATATTGCATGATGATAGAACATAATATCACCCAGGGGTTTTTCAACCATTTATTCTATTTGCGGTGATATTTTTTCGTCATTGGGGCAGCACTTTGTGTTCTTCCACAAACACCGAGGACAGTGAATGTGGACCGAACAAGGAGCCGGTACCTCAGTGAGGGGCGTCTTCTGTTGCATGGACGTGGTCTCGATATGACAAGTCTGTATGTAATTCAAATGTAATAAGAAATAGGCTTTTCCTTGTGGTCTTTCGTTTACATCACTGATAAAATATGTTCAGACGGCTGGATGTGAATGGAAAAAGTTTCAAAATGCTTCTCACCAAATAAAGATTAAAGCAGATGTTTATTGGAGGCAGAACTTTAAATGTATTCAGTCAGCACATCCTGCCATAATTAGCTGTAACAATCAAACACAGTGACTCTGGTGTCAGATTCATGCGTATGGGGGATAGAACTGTTATGTGCATTTCTTTCTAAATACTAGGAAATAATTCTTTGTATAAATTTGTTGTCAGTTAGCACTTACTTCCCATACAACTCGAACACCTAAACCATTCACACATACAACAAATGATTTGTTGTGCATGTTGTCATGTATGTATGTCAGTGTTTGAACATGTCAGGCACCCCCACGTGTAACGTTCTATAAGCTATGTTCGTATGTATCTTTAGGATATGAAATACCCTATATCACACAGCCCTATGTATATATATAAAAAATATGTAATTTCAGAACAGTAAACAGATTGTCTCTCTCATCGCATGACAAATACACTTAACACTTCTTGACTTCATCCCTCAACGTCTCCAAAAGAAAATATATCTCTTGCTCTCCGTTGTCAAAAGATGACACATCCCCTCCCAGTGCCTGCTCATTTGTCATAGTCAACTTGAAGATTCCGCTGAAATTTAAATATGCAACACAATACACCATGTGGCACGGGCAGACAGTGGCATATCTCTGTGTCGGAGATGGGCAGGCGCCATATGTGTGGAAAGGCAGCACTGAGCTGTGAGAATCGATTGAGCAAATTAGTCTCTTTCACTTTGACTTTGTGCAGTGCCACAGAGGGCTTACATAATTCTGGGAAATAAACAGTGTCTGTATTCACTTCACAAGGCCGCCACCACCACCTTCCATAGGGAAATCACCAGGAGGGACCCGTGAATAATATCCCACCCCCCCCCTCTGCACTGACACATGGCTAGGCTGATGGATTAGATTTAGCCAAGTGGGCACATTTACATTCTCTTCTAAAAAAGCTGATAAGAGGAGAGTTTGTATTTCCACCGTGTGCTGCTTGTTTTGTATTGATTTTATTCTCATATAATTAAAGATGGAACAATAAGCTGTGCAACTATCAAATTACAGCAATGAAGAAAAAGATCCACTTGAGAAAACTTGCCCCCAAGAGGGTTGGAATTGTTGTTATAAGGTAGAGAGTGGATTTGGCATTTGCTCTATCAGTCTGGCACTGTTTGAGGTTTCAAGACGTCTCTCTGTCTCTTACTTGACTGGCTTGTTGTCGGCGTCAGGGTCCCTGGCCGACACCACACCAACGAAGCTGCCAGCAGCTGTGTCCTCGTGTACCTCGATGATGTATGGGTTTCTGGTGAAGATGGGAGGCTCGTCCACATCCTCTACCGTTACCTTGACCGTGGCGTAGTCCTTAAATTGCAAACCGTGGATGAATCTTGCGTCCAAGTAGGTGTTTTTCACCTCCACTCTGAACTCGTAGTCCCTCTTACTTTCATAATCCAGCGCCTGGGGATGAAAGAGCATCAGAGTCAAGCTGTAGACTTTTCCATAAAAACAGTCTGCCTCCAGGATTTTGATAGGCAATTCACTGCATTTCATTTGTCCGCCTTTATCTTATTCATACTTTAAATTCTAACTTACAAATCCAAGTGAGAAAGTCTGATCTGTATGATCTTGGGGGAAAACTAAAATAGAGTTTCTAGCAAAAGGCTGCTTTATATTATTCATTTCTCAGGCTTAGGGTATCTGATTTTACGCCGCAGTTCAAAACTATATTCTGTCATATGTCTTTGGAACATGAATAAACGTTATCAGGGACCTCTATAATAATCCCAGACTGTACTTGTCTGTCTTTGCATTGAAGTTAAATGTCCTGTAATAACTGAGACAGAGTGATCTTGCATATTGAGACAAAATGAAAGCAAAAATGTAACAAATTAAAACAGTTTGCATGAGTTTGGACTTGGATCTAACCTTATTCTCTTTCTCTTAAGTGTTAAGAATTTAAGTGTCTCTTCAAGAACAACTATGCATTTTTTTCACTAGATTAGATCTCATATTTACAACATTAACATTAATCCCTTTCCTCCTGCTGGACCCTAATACACTGCTATATAATATATATATTTTTTGAGTGTATTATTGAACAATTGTATTTACATTGCGTGTCTGATTGCAGTGTGGTTTCATGACATAACTGCTAACACTGCCTAATTTTTTACCTTGAGTGTGTATGTGTGTTTGGTGCTGGTTACAGACTACAAAACACTGGGCAGTAAATTATAAGAAATAAATCACATCTAACCAAAGGGAAATAAAGAAAAATGAGGCACCTTTTTAATGATGATGACTCCCTCCTGCGTGGTTTGATCTGTGATAATGTTGAATATGTCGTGGCCGCCGACGATAGTGTACTCCATCTCAGCATTACGGCCAACATCCGGATCGTCAGCCCTAATCCGTCCGATGGCACCTCCGATCTCTGTGGACTCCACGGCGGTCACGCGAAAGGAATCTGTACATGACAAGTTTATAGCAGAGTAAAGTACGTTGTGTCACGCACCTGCACTAAGTACGTGCGCTTTGTGTCATGGAAGAGATCTGTCTTCATTTCAGATGTTTATGACTAAAGATCACTCATGTTATAAATCAGCATGACGCTTTCTTACGGTTGGCGAAGCGCGGTGGGCTGTCGTTCACATCTGTGAGGGTGATGCTGACTGTTGTGGTTCCTGAGAGCCCACCCATCTGTCCAGCCATGTCCTTCGCTTGGATTACAACCTGATAGTTTTCCTTGACTTCTCTGTCCATACCAGGTAGAGCTGTCTTAATGGTGCCTGGAAAGAAAATGTTATTTTCTCAACAACTGCCACATTAGAGTAAAACTCCATTTAGGGAATTGTATTTGTTGTATTTGTCTTGCTTTGATTTCGATCACTGGCACTCGCTGCCTTTTCTAGCACATCTTGTTTGCTTGGTAAGAAGCCATGGTGATTAAACTGATCATTTCATCTACCTCTTGGAAAGACTCCAATACCTTAAATCAATATTTTGAAATGCACTGAGGAAATAATGCGAATGTTTGATTTAAATCTAAAAGGCATTATTAATAAAGTAAAACCTGCCGTTTTATATGATTAGCAGTGCTGAGGAGAAGATGAAATCTCTGTTGTGCTTGTTTAATCCCCACTAACATATCTGTTGACGGGGTTAGGGTTAGTTGCATCCAACGTGTCTTTGTGCTTCCTGTTTGGCTTACCGTTTTCAGAATCCACAGAGAAATACGGCTGTCCCTGTAGAATGCTATACACAAGCTTGGCGCTGTTCCCATATGTTTGATCATCAGCATCAGTGGCAGTTACAGTGACAACAGATGTACCTGCATGGAAAAAACAAAAAAAACACGTTAAGCCAATTTAAATGCTTAGGCGCAGTAACTGCACACACTGAACCAAGACACGATTATGAACTCAACATATTGTCATTTGCTTTCTGTCTGTATGTAGTCTGTATATTACATGAGTATGTAGATAATCTACCGTACACCTTAGTAGCTTGAGCGTTATTAAACATTGATTTAGATTAATAACAGAAGCGCATTAATATTGCTCATCTTTCACAAACAGCCAATTTGTGACCTCTAGTTTTAATGTCAGGCCTCTGGAGAAATTCTCCATGATAAGGACAATAAAAGCTTTGTTCAGACTGCTGGAAAATCATATTTGCTTCTCAAATAAGCTCTTCCAGACAAGCTATCCACACTATTATTTGCAGGTGATCAGATCGGAGTTTTGTGTCATCACTTGGGATGCACGATTTGGTGTGAAAGTCATATTATGATTATTGTGGACAATATAGCGATTTCAGTCTATTTGCTTGGTTAGCAAGGGAATTGCACATTTTGAAATGTGTATTTTTTTTCTACCTCAAACATACAAACTTATACTAGTATGCAAGAAAATTTAGTGACATTCATGTATTTTTCAGCAGCAGACACACATTGGACTTTTAAAATTTAGCCTTTTCCAATTATATATAATTGCGCAGGCTGACATTGCGATTGCAATCACCAGCCTATCTGCATGGGTTGCCGTGGTAATGACATACCACGTACGTCAGTAACTACGTAGCTACGCTGGTGGCACAGCTTTCTAACATGGAAGCCTGAGAAACCGAGGTTGATCATCTCACCCTCCAGACAACTGCGCTGTCAAGTCACAATTGTGAGTTTATTTTGGCATGCGTCTGTGTTGCCCTCCATGGCCTTCTGCTAGTAGCAGCATGGATTCTCCTCATCACTCTGGATTTGGTGTTGCCATTGTGTGTCGTGTTACGTGTGACTCAAAAAAAAAACTCTTTGAAGTGGATTGAGCAGGCAGACTTTGACACCTTTATAGAAATCCAATTGGAAACATATTTCAAACAACCTCCAAATGTGGTTTGGATTTGATTTGCAAAAATGGTATTTCATGTGTTTTTTGTTGTTGTCCAGACTTTCTAAAATCAGTCTGGATATACCCAAAAAAATGATTTCAGTTTCACAGTCTGAACCAGGCCAAAGTGATTCTTCATTAAACTAATGTTTGTGGCTAAAATATTTATAAGAGCACATCTGTAGCAAAGTATCTCACTTTTTCTCTTTTAATGTTACTTGTTTTATTCACAAATAAAGCTTTGTGTATCATTCCAAAGGCCTTTTCACATTAGAAACACAAATGAAACTAACTCCAACTGAATTTACTACAGATCCTTTTTTAAAAAACAAAATGACTTCCACTAGAAGTAAACTGATAAAGCTTCTCTAATGAAATTACAGATTTGAGGGAAGATAATACCTCAAAAAGTAAATACATTGCTCCCACTTAGATTGATATTCAGTTCCAGATTTATTGCTTACTTATTTAATGATGTTCGGTGATTTATTTAGGTATGTATTACTTTGATTTTGATGTTCAATTTAACATTCATCCAGTTTCTAATTTAGTCAAAAGTAGAGAATATATATATGTATATATATTTTTTTTTTGTTTTTACTTTTTCTTGCTCTAAACTATTGCTATTACATCAGCCTTTAGAAACCCACCTCTAATTGCCACCTTTAGCCATATTTGGTCAGTTCTGCATGTATGATACATCTTCCCTCAGACCTGGAGGTGTTGCAAGACAACATAATGTAGTCCTGAGATGAGGAGCAGGCAGTGAATTGTTGTGCTGATGGACAGTGCACTTAACTGTGCATTACATTGACCTTTAATAGCAACAGTTGCTGCCTTTTTCTTTCAGCTGGGGTTTGGCCCAGCAACCCTATATTAAAGTTATATTTGGCAATAAATATCAGTCTCACCTTCTGTAGCTAAAGTGACTTTAGCTACAGACACCATAGAGTCACCATAGAGACATAACAACGCACACTGCTCATTTTGCAGCACAGTGTAACAACGATGCCAATTCAAAATTAAATAATAGGTTATTGAGTTTTAACCATGCTAAAAAAAACAAGCAGAATTCATATTTTTGAAGCTTCGGACAAGCTCACTTTCTGTCACTGACGTCTGTGTTATATGAAGTCCTGCATAATCCACCAAGCATTTCAATAACACCACATTGGAAATACTGTCCTTGGCATTCAGGAGACCTCTGCTGTGTCCTGTTTGGGTCTGACTGTCTCCGTGCATACTAATGAACCCTTGAACATCTGTCCCACTTAGTCCCAGCACTGATAGCATAAAAGGGTAGCTGCTGACTTTTCATGGCTGGCTGGCTTGATTAACCAGTTTGTTCAGCCTGAACATATAAGACAGTTTATCGGTCTGAAGACGAGTAGTGATGACCCTGACCCACCTTACGCCGGTGTCCGTGCCAGTATGAAATCTAAGAACATAGCATTATGAATTCCAAACAGGCCATGGTCATGTGTCACACAGACAATTGGGTTTTGATTCACTGGTGATTGCTCCCGTGTATTAATTTGCGGTTGCATAATTGAGGATTGATTTCAAGTTGCATGCATTATTTTCCTAAGCTTTGTTTATATTCATGCCAATTGGTTGATTTATATAACTTGAATGGAATAAAGTGGAGAGCAATGAAGCAAATCCTTAATTGGAAAGACTGTGACAATCTTAACTTTCAATAATTCTACTGCCTATTAAAAACAGCAAATGGCGTTACATGTTATGAATGCCCAATGAGCCTGACCAAACAAATAACCACAAACCACAGCACATAACTCAGGAACTAAATAGAGCCACAGTCCAGATGACAAATGAAAAACAGTTGTCAGTGTTGTCAGTTTTGCTTCTTTCCTACATTTCCAGCAAGGCATTTCTTGAATTATTTATACAAGTTAATAAATAAATCAATAAAAAAAGACCCCTAACTTACCGACTTCAGACATTTCAGGAACACTTGCAAAGTAGACTTCCTTTGCAAACCTTGGCGCGTTATCGTTGATGTCATGGATCTTTATATTAAATTCAGTGTCAGGCTCCAGCTCTGCGTTGGTGTTCCTGTCCAGAACTTTGGCGTGGAGCGTGTACATAGCTTTCTCCTCCCTGTCCAGTCTCTTGGTGGCGTGAATATCCCCAGACTTCTCATCAATCAGGAACAGGGTGCCAGCTCCGTCTCCGGTCAGAACGTACTTCACGTTACCGTCACCTTTGTCCATATTGGAGTGAAGCTGAAAAATAGAAAGACCAATGTTACTCAAGGAAACACCACCCAGAGTCATATTTGTACAAACTGAGTGATTGCATGGGGTCTTGGAAAGAGATGAGGGAATGACTTGGAACAAAAGTACATTATAAGGCAGGTTAGTGCACGTAGGCATTTAGAGTTTCCCTGAGACATTTTTCTTTTCAAAGTTTGGATATGAAAACACTGACATGACTTGATTGCCCTTTGTTTGACTGCCAATATTCAGAAATACTTCCACGTACTGAACCGTTCAACATCCATCCTCAAAGACGCTTAAGATTATCCTATTTCGGCCAGCTATGACAACAAAACCGTTTGTATTCTTACAAGTATTTTCCTGGAAAATGATAAAGAAAAGAAACTGACAACTCATCCTGCACTTGAAGATGTGAACCTACAAGATTAGCTAGTAGTTATGAGACTGAGTTGACCAAACATCGCAGACTGTGCTTTTCAGGAGGAGTGTGGCCTCCATAGATTCCTTCTTATTACATGAAACACATAAATATACCAAAGCAAATAGCGCTCCACTAGCTTTCGAGGGGACATTAATAGCTCAGATTCACTCGCAGAAGAAACATTAAATAAAAAGCACATCCTGCATGAGTTATTTGAGTTTAAAAACATACTCTGTTTACAGAAGTGTGTCTAGGGCAATAAATAAACATTTCTCAAGAGCAACTCCTGAAGGAGAAACCAAAAGCACTGTTGGGCATTTGCATTGACCCACAAGATTCAACTGCAAGTTAATGGACTCAACAATACAGTCTGGCTGCAATTGCAAATGTGTTTTACTCAAGGGGCAAGGACTTCAGCTCCAAAATGAAGCCAATGCAGAAGTATGTTAAAATGTAATACCGCTGACAGCTCCAAAAATGCCTCCCATAGACTTACGTTGAACTTCTCTCTATAATTACCAAGTCATTTTGGTCTCATTCATTTTATTTGGAACCTCTAATTAGTTTTTGATGGACCTTTAAATTCTTCCTCCGTTAATCAGATCTCAGGTCGAATAGAAGGCTTTGATGTCTGCCGTGTAAGGCTTTGATTGGCAGGTCAGTACGACGGCTCACTCACCTGCCGAGTGTGAGCTTCTGTTTATTTACTATGTCCAAATATGATCACTTCCAGTTCCAAAAGCCAAGATGGTGACAGCCAAATTGCAAACTACTGACTTTAAAACGGCAGTTCAGAAACCAATGGGTGACGTCACGTTTCTTCCGTCCACTATTTACAATTCCCCACAGTTATACAGTGGTATGGTTTTACTCTATTCAGTGGTAGAAGTAAAAACATTCTTTGTTTTAAGGTAAGCTTTGCAAAGTAGCTCCTTGCTGGAGGTCAGCCACCACACAATGGGCTAATGTGTGTGGGAAGGCAGTGGATCAAACCACTGTGAGGCATATGACGGGGAGATGTGATGTTTTGAAAATGAAAAATTATTTGTTTTGCATTTATAGTTAGCACACAAAGTAGTTTACTTTGTCTCAATGAGGGGGACAACTCAGTTCTTCTCAGGTAGGCGTCTACAGGGATTAAAAATACATTTCTATCATAATTTAAATGTTCTAAATTGTGGGAAGCTGCTGTGAAAACTCAAATAGAAAGCTAAGAAATCAGCCTGTTTCTATATTACAACAGAACAATGCTGTGGTCACACAGTGTCAAGTGTGACATACTCCATTAGTTCAGATCAAATTAGTCTTACATTTGTCTTCCAGATTGTGCCTTTAAAAAATGATGAAACCTGACCTACAGCAACAATTGCTAAAATTAGTCACCTCTGACCTATCCATCACTTTGGAGCAGCTCTAAGTGTCATGGAGGAGTAATGGCAGCATACTGTGACAGACACTTGATTCAAGCTCATTACTGTACTGGATCTGTCAGCAGATATATTTAGAGCACTATCTCATGGCTTCACATTTTAAATGACAAGTAGTTAGGGACACAGAATGTACGTCAGTAACTTATTAATATTAATGTCTGCATGCTGTGAGGAAACTAATTATTTTTCCTGCAGTTGGAAGAGTGATGTCAACAGTAAAACTTTGGATGAAAATCAGAAATGTACTGCCAGAGTGCTAGCTCTTCTCGGGCTGAATTAAAAATGGGGACGCATGTGAAAACAAGATGCTGTCAAGTTCAAATGAACAATGTGCACACTATTTGGCATATATTCATGCAGATGAACGCCATTATCCAAAGTCTATTAAAGAGAACTATGACTGAGTTTGAATTTTCATATATTTGTGCTCTGGGACAGTGTATTCATCGTACATGAATATGAGCTGTAGACTACTAAGGCAAGGATATATGACACATTCTGGATGTGAAGGCTGCTGCTGCTATTGACTGTGAATGACAGGCCAATATTGGCAAGAGGGGGAGTGTCTGTTTGAATTTTTGCATTCAAATGGGCTTTTATATACGTGGTATGCACAAAAAATCCTGTATAGTGCCACAATAACCTTTTCTCTACTTTGAAATTCATTGTCTGTGTAGTGGTATATTGGCTTAAGGAGATATAAGGACACGCTCACTAAGCAATGCTGAACCTGTGCGCCATGAAAAGAACATATTGCTTTACTTATCTTCAAAACTGTGGCTGTTCAAACACACATCTATGTTTACAGTATGATAATTAGGCCAGTACAATTTCCGACCATGTCACAGCACAGGAATTGCACTTTTTAAAAAATCTTTTGATTATTTTCCTAAGGAGTTTTCATCCGATTATTACCATATTTCCCTGTCTTGGTTGTTAATCCTGTAAAAAGGAACCTGAGAAGCAAAAACAACAAATGATGAGCCATCAAAGGAGTCGGTACCCTATGCAGCCAAGCTGTCTACAGGATAATGGGAGTTTTACAGTCTTAGCAGAACCTCGCAGTATGTATTTACATATTTCCCTTGGTGTAGGATGGAGCAAGACCTTACCTTATGCACTTTTGCTAATTACTAGAATGTCTACATAACATGAGCCTCCTAATCATGTGGGTAAACAGATCTTGTCCCTATAGTCATATAAATTTCTTACTCAGTGGTAGTGCAAATAAGTAGCCAGTTTTGCAGAAGTAAGCATGTTTTACTGAATTATTATAGGATAACATGCACTTTAAAAGTAAAATTATTCCTGTGCAGCTAAATGGGCCAGGTGCAGTAGTAACATAGTTCAGTTTTATGATTCATTTCTGCAGGGAAGCCCCATAGAAATTGTATATATAGTTAATATTCAAAAGAAGGACTTACATTTTAAAATCCAAGGTGAATTCATCTTTAATAAATATACCGTATGTGAGGGGAGTTTTCATATGCACTGCACTAAACTCTGCCTCTAACATGTAGTGTAAACCTTGTAGATCTAGAATGTTAGAAATGAAATAGCGCTGATACTCTTGACAAAGTGTGCCACAAAATGTTTTCAAACAGCCTTAACAAAATCAAATGTTAGCACTACTACCACGTTATATTTGCAGAGGGTTAGCGGCTCTCCTTTCAAGGCCTCCCAGCACAAACACAGCCTTTTCAAGGCCTTACAACAGAAGCACAGAAGAGAGCCTTGATGAGTTAAATCGCCTTGCACAAACACTGAGGAATTGTCAGTAAAGCAGCAAAATCATTGGCAATTCTTGTCAGGTCTCTGGTAAGCATTGCTTGGTGCTGCAAAGAGGAGATAGCAAAATAGAGTGCAGAACGGATACAGAATAATTACTCTTCCCCCTCTCTCCCTCTGTCTCTTAAGACATGGGCAAAAAAATTCTTTACTACTGGATAGCTGTACTACAACATATGTTACCCAGGTTAAAGTTACGCGATATCTTGAATGTGTTTTGTATTGTTCGGAGCCTCTACAAGCTCTGCAAAATTCAATCAAAAACAAGTGGAGCAAAGCCTTCATAAATCTGGAGGACACTTATTGGAATAATATTAACAAAGTAAAGTGAGTTCCCTTTTTTATACATCCTAATTTAGGGCAATTAGCATGCCACAAATTTAATAGGATTTTACTCTTTTCAAAAACACCAGTCGAATGCTCCAGAATCCCGTGTTTGCGCTTGTATTGCTCACCGTTGCATGTATTCACACTTTACAGCCCTGCTTAAGAAGTAGGGCACCACAGCTGCACACACTAACTGTTCACACTCAATAATGGCCTTGTGCGAGTCAGTTCAAATGAGATTTGAGGATTTTATGCTTGATACATGAACAGCCGCTGCATAGTACAGTTCTAGTTGTAAAATATACTGTTTTGAAGCATTAAAAATTGCTACTGAATCAGAGGAAAGCGCCCAAACCTTACTCTTATCAACGTACTTAGTTTTGTTACTTATCCCTGAGGTATCAGTAAGCACCACTCGGTATGCAAGCCTCAAAGCAGCGTGTCTTTTAAACACCTTGATAAGCGATACGTGTGGCTGTGGCTGCAGTAATGCACTGCTTTCTTTTCAGCTCAGAACGCAGCCACATATACAAGACTGTGACTGTTCTTTACATCAACATGATTGCCGTAATCAAGAAATCAACCTCAAGTGACAGTGATGTTGTGTCGGCTGATTGGAGAGCTTTGATTGAATGTGAAATAAACAAGGTCTCCCACAATGCACCGCAAAGGCCGTTAAATGATCTTTATGAGAAAGACCATCAAGGCTTTCATGGCTTTGAACCGGGCATAAAAGTCCTTTTGCATTTGATTCTATCTCTCCTTCATCAATCTGCTCCACAACAGTTTTTCATATCTGTCTTTCATTGCTCATTTACTGGTCTTCATGCATTAATATCTGTCCACATATCTAAGTTGCTATCGCCGTCTGGAATTAGTGATACCGGGCACTGCAGCTTCTTGTGTCACGCAGAAAGGCACTATGTGGCTGCCCCATTTTTTCCTTGCGTAATTTATTACAGCCTCATGTTTTTCTGACAGTTTAATGGTAAATGATATTGGACACAGGAAGAGTGGAGAACTGGCGAATGTAATTGCTGTCATGCCACAGAATTTGGGTGCCAGAAAGCATCAAAGAGTCAAGAAGAAAGCCACATCGCTCCAGAAACTGACAAATCAATGGATGGCCCCATTTATAGTTAGCATTTGCTTTGCTGTTTCACTACATAACACAACAAGGTGACTTTCATTGGCCTTTGTGATTGATATGTTTTCTCCCTTCCTTCTTTTCTCCCTATTCCATTTATTTTTTGCTGCTCCTTTCTTTTAACTGCCTTCGGATGATGCTTTCCGCAAAAGAAGTTGTCATATCCCCCTACTCAACCTTCACAAGACACTTGTTTACTCCAGAGAATGAGGTGTGTGATGAAAGCCAGCTTCCACTGAGAAAATTGGCTGTCGACAGTCACCTCATTTCCCTCCCAAGAGTTGATAAGTGTAGCGTTCCCCATCACACCTGTCTTTCCAGCGCCAGTACAGGTGAGCTGACAGGAACCTCTCTGATCTGTGTGGGTAGGAAGGAGGAGCATTGTCCCAAAACGCTCTCTTTTTTTTGTATTGCGATTCTTGTAAGAAGTGTCATGCAAGAGCTGTGGTTTCCAAGTGTGTTTTCTGACACTTGGGACTTAAACCGGTTCTGAGTCCGACCTGTTATGGGCTTGACCTGATAATAAACAACGGATTTGGACCATGTACATATGTTTGATGTCAATAACTTGCCAGTATAACTGTGTATTTGCAAGGATCTGAGGAGGGGATACATATCTTCTTCTACATCTGTAAGCAAGGTAATATATTGTCCATATTTTTTTTTTTTTAAATGCAATTTAAGGAAAGTATAAAAGTATAAAAACTACACCACCACACAGCTGCTTAAACACCCAAAATAATAGTATTGATCTTTGTGAAAACATTTGCCGATATCAGTACAAAAATGAACAGAAAAACAAATTTGAATCTGTTTTTGAGAATTGACACAGTACGACACAACATAATACCACGATACTCAAGTGTACTGATAATTTCTCACAGCCCTACTTGGCAATAGGTGTCAGTCTCCATTTGCTTTATTTTTGTAACAGCCATTTATTTATGAAGATACATATGCTGAAGCTTATAGTGACATTTTAAAGTAGGCTAATTTTAGGGGCTTGGTGTTGATTAGGGCTTGTCAAAAGGAAGTGGCTCATTAATCATGGGATCCTTGATATTGAGTCGAGTAGTCGTAATCATCTTTGTCTGGTTTAATTACATAACTTCAAAAACACTACCGTGGTACATGAGATATATAATGATGGCTTTAGGCCAGTGATATTATTGCATAATCGGCTAACGACGATGGTAACTGTGATCGTTTTGCATAATGGTCAGAATCCTTTCCATCCACCTGTATGAACGGTAACAGCTGGATGCAATGTGACGTCATCATGTCGCACCCTCTTCTTCTGCTATATTTTAATGGTACCTGAGTGGGGAATTAACATCAACAACTGTTTATTTTGATATGCTTAACTTCTGTTCTTAACAGTTTGAATATTGGCGGTTTTTCTTTGTCATATCTGCCCCATGCAATTTTTGTTTACAAAGTCTAAAAGACAAACCGAAATGTAATTTGTATTTATATGTTGGGTGATAATAAATGGCTCTACTTCTTCAGATGTATTGCTAGCTTTAAACTACTGTAATAGCAGCATGAAGTGAGCAATTGTTAATCATAGTAATTTCTATTGCAAATAATCACCAACAAAAAAATAATGGCCATGACAGCCCTAGATGTCATCTGCTCAGTTGAAACAGTTGAAATTTAAATGTATTTTACTGGAGAAAAAAAAACAAGAAGTCGTAAAAAAGACAGTTAAAAAGCACTGTGGAAGACTCAAGGCAAAGAGAGCAGTTTATGTGCACTTACTTTTATCTGATCACTTCACTTAGGTTTGCCTGTTAGTGTTCTGGCAGCCCATTTTTTTTCTCCAGCCAATTACATCAAACGCTGCTCGAACAAGCTTAAACCTTCTATAATTAGCCAGTAGACAATGTGTTCATCAGACATTTACCTTGCCGACATATTGATGGTCATTTCCTGTGTATTCCTCGAGCAGAAAGAATTGATTCCACATCCATCCTCGCTTGGACCGTTGAAGAATCCTCCCATCACTCTCCGGCATCCCAAACAGATTCCCAATATTCCCAGGTGTGAAAGGCAGGGCAGCGCTGGGCCACAGGACAGAGAGCATCAGAAGGAGCATAACCTGGTTGGTTATCATGGTATCCAGTCGACTGGGAAATGTCCTGGATGACTTCTGAATTATGGTAATGAGCTTCTGATTGGATGAACACTGGAAGGCAGTGTCATCAGAACAGACATTGTATTCCTTTCTTTGATGCCCTTCAGATCCCTGTGAAAAGAAGAAACTTGAGTCAAGAACCACTTATCTTAGCACTTATATGTCCCTTTCACTATAGCCTTTAAATTGTGGCAGGAAAGAAGAACCATGTCGACTACAAAAGGCCATTAAGGCCAACGAATTTATGCTGTTTTTCTGTCAAATGGTGCCTTACTTTGGAGACAGCTTGTTATGCAATCATCAAATAGGGATTTTTAATTTTTTTTTTTCTATGTGCTTTGTGCAAGTAAAGGAGAGCTTAAAATTCTCAATTCAGTGGTAGGATTTGATAAAGATCAGAACATGAGCTGTATTTAAAATGTAACGGCTCCTAAAGAGAAATACAATAATTAAATGTTTATTTAACCAGAACCCGGAAGAGTCTTTTTGAGACTGAAAGTTTTACAAGAGCGTCCTGTCCAAGACATGCTAAATAATCGTGAACAGGGTAGCAGACATACATAGAACAATTAACAAGAAAAGAATGAGCTACAGAATCATGGAGTCTCAAAAATATCCATTGAAAGTCTGTCATGAGTCATCAGTATCAAGGACAAACAGGCAATCACTTAAAATATCAACAACCACATGTGCCTTTCTCCAAGTCATTCAAAACTACTTTAAAATCATTGCAATTTAAATGACGTGTTACTCCAAGCAGTGGGAGCAGCATATTTAAACACCCTTTTCCCCAGTTCAGTATAAGAGCTTTGGGGACAGATAGTAGGAATAAATCCTGTGAGCAAAGACAGTAACTTCACCGACTTTTTTTTAACAGATGTAGATCTTTAAGAACGACAGAAGCAGACCGAGAACAACTTCATATATGAGAAGAAAAAATCCATGAAGCAACACCTTTAAAGCAATTCTACTGCAACTAAAAAAAAGCTATTTCATAAAGATAAAGAGGGATGAACACCAAAGAAGTTCTAAACAAGCTGTAATTGTTTTACACCACACTTTACTATCTTAGTGCAACAACCTTGCTCACTAGTCCTGCTCTTTTTTCATCTCACACTGATTTTCAAAGATTCTGATTCAATATTGCACTTTTTTTTAGGAGTCTCTAGGATAGGGATTCTTAAACAGAGACGACTATTACATCTATATTTGAGTGGGAAAGGAGTTTTTTTCACAAATTATATCGGTGGACCGATAGTGGATTTTTGAAGGCTTGTAAAATAACAATAGTTTGGAGCAGGGAAATCTCAATAGCAGATTAATCGGTTGATATCAACCCCTGAAGAAATTAAAATTACACCGTTGGAAATTAAGTCTCTGACCTTGTTAGAAACTGGATAACTGCTGAAATACTAACCATAAAAAATGGTGATTCTAGGTGCATTTCTTTTTAATTTTTAACTTATTTTTAAAGTCAGCAATTCCAGATGTGAAGCTTAATGATAGCCATCTGCCAATTCCGATTAATTGGAAACCATCCTATCACTTTTCTAAACAGGATGAGTGTGTTAAAGCTAAATACAGGCATCTATAGATGCAAGAGGCTTCTCAAATGAGGAACTAAAGCTCATCCTGTGAGTCAGCCTAAACCTCTCCATAGAAATCCTTTATTCCTTTACGCTCATGTACAGTAGCTACAATGTAAATCTACAGCCATGCACGACCGCAAGCACATCTTAATTGTGTGCCTTTCTCATCTCAAAGATGTAGTTCACACACCTCTCCGATTTTATATATATATATATATATTCTCTTTACCCCCATATTATAACTTTAGCTAGTATCTGCGTTAGTCATCATTATATTTGCCAGTTTCTTTTCTTTCCACAATGTTGTTCTTAAAAAGTGACATTTTGATAAAGACATGTTGAATTACTGGAACCAGCCAAATTATCCTGAGGTATCTGCCGGGCTTTGTGCCTGTGAAATGTGTTTTGTGTTATTGGATGGTCTTCCATTGATGCCTCACTGAAGCTGTCTCTCCACCAGGACCAGTCCTGATAGGTAATTTGGGTATACATGAATAATTTATGGTTTTTTGGAAGTTAATCCTAATAAATCTTGCCTCTCCTTCAAAAAAAAGAGAGACTATTTAGTAGGTTTTCTGCAAAAAGGCTAGAATACTAGAGTTATTCTGATGAGCATTCAGTGTTCCCTCAGGGCATGCCATGTAAAGACACATGCTTCTTTAGTAATCCCTCTGCTTTTTGTTCAGACCTCTTAAATAAGGACTTTAATGTTAATGCGAACAAAGTGGCTGCTGCTGTGTATTAACACATTAGAATTATGGTTATTTTGAATGTCAAATAATTGCACTGATAAGAGGTTAATGTAAGTCACTGCTCATTGTTCATTTGTAGTCACTTGGACAGTTTGATTCAATTTAATCTTCTTCGATTAGATTATTTAATCAGAGACAATTTTAAAAGCAACACCTACGTTCAGAATACTTTAGTCTGAGGCGGTGGAAGTTGTGGATGAACACTGACATTAAGGCTTAAAACAGTCCAGACAGACCAGTACTGGACCTCACAAATCATAAATCACAGCAGCCTTCCTGACTCCAGTGCAAAATGCTGAAATGTTTATGTCGTTTAGGTTTTGCGTGTTTGAAGGGGCTTTTGTAACTTGCTGATCAGTGCGCAATTATTTTTATTTCATGGCCATAATGTAGCATGAGTGTGACGCGTGCATTCCTGAAATCAGAAAACGCCGCCTTCCAATTAATCTAGTCTGATGCTTGTGATTGCATTTTCTAATTATCATTCCAGCCTGTCCTTGAGTTTTAATAGCATTCTGGATATTAATCTTTGATGTGGTGTGCCTATTAAGCATTAGGCCAGTGTGTCTTTTCAGAATTCTTCCAAACACTCCATTAAAAGATGAGTGAGTATGCTGAATCTATGCCAGATCCTATGGACTCAAGCTGAATTATCTCAACTTATTCAGCTTATTAAAATTTCGGGGTTTATTAAAAAAAAAGTTGTTTATGATTAGATTAAGTTGTAGGCAGCTTATATGGCGTGGTAGGGGTGAAAAATATATAAGCTTTCAAAGTGTTGTCTGGTTGTTATTCTTAATCTTGGCAAAGACACATTCTGGCAGAAGCACCGCTGTGCTCCATTTCTGTAATCTGCAAAATTATACATTCTTGTTTTGCTGAATAAGAATATCTTTGATCAGATATAAACTAGCTGTTCATCAGGATATGGCTGGTAGAAAAGTAAAGCCTTGCACATTAGTCTGTATAAATTTGTACTCACATGCATCCCAGAATTGAACATGCAGGTTTTTCCCCCCCAAACACTAAAGTGAGTACTGCAACTAAGCACTTTTATGGGCTCTCTGACTTCACTAGCACAATAATTATAGGTGCAACGTGCAGCAGAAGTGTGGTTGGTTTAATCCTTCTTAAGATGTCGACCGTGCGTTGTAAAATTATACTCATTTATATGCAAAATATAAACACCTGAACTGACCATATGTTCTTTACGTGCTGCAGACTTTGACCTAATACATCCTGTAAACATGGTGTCGCAAAGAGCTGTGCAGAACGACCAAGATCTCATCATTCACTTCATATCTAGATGCAATACATATCACGATATAGCACATTTTCTGTAAATTTCAACAAATGAATTATTTATTAAAGGTACTTACTCATGTTTCATTACTTTTCTCATTTTATTTAAAGCCTTTGTGCAACTGTTCAATTAAGCATTTAATCGTGTGTAAAATATGAAAAGGTAACTGCTTTCAATTATTGCTGCAAAAAACAAAAATATAAAAATATAGACCCAAAGTGCAAATGTGAAGACTCTTTAGTAGAACCACGTGAAAGCAAAAATGAATACATGGCCTATCCTAAATACTGCACATGTCAAATGTAATTACAGTTTCAAGTTTAAACTATAAAGAAAATAAGGCTCACGATGTAAATCAATAAAACAAGTAAACAAAACATTCCTTGCATCTGGACATTTGAAAGAATGCAAAGCATCGTCCAAATATAGCTGTGAAGTTGTGACACGAAACGGGCATAACATGAAACGATAAATGTTTTTACGTCATCACCCGATATATATATTGTCATATTGCACAGCTCTACTGTTACATATCATGTATCGCTGTAATTCAACCCAGGCCTTCACAAGCGTGATGATTTTTTGCCATATACAGCTTTTTACTGATTGCAGGGGAACTAGTTAATTTAAAGGCTCACTTCTCGCCATCACTTAATTTGCTTCTAAGGGTTTTTGCACATTATTGTACAAGCGCACCTCTACAACAAGACAAATTTACATATGCACTCATGCTTTCATACACACATGCAGAGTTACTTACTTAAGGGTAGTAGTGTAAGGATATAATCATGCATCTACCATCCAAAACCAATCCCTCCTGTCTCTGGCTCCCAGCACAGCCAAATCTGAAGCTGCTGAGATTAATATACAATTTTATTTACGACCTCGGAATGAATTCAACAAGTGAATATGTTAAGTGAGAATATAGACGGAGCTGGAGGAACTGGAAAGACAAAGACGGAGAGAGGGCAATGGAGGGTTGAAGGTCATCAAACCGGTGTCATGATTAGTCTTGGTAAACATTTGTACCTGGCAGGTAAAAATCAGTACGTCTCTAGTGACAAACACTGACCATATATATGGACAAGAAACCGGTTTTGTGTGACTGGCAGTTTGAGTAGTTCCAGCGATTGCTCGCTCGTATTGACAGGCCGGCACAGACGTGCAGAGTGTAAATCGGGCACGAGGGGCGTTGATGCACCAAGATGCAGCACCTGAATAAATGTCCACTTGGTGGAGCCCTAGACCTTCCCAAGCCTGCCTTCACGGGCTGCAGTCTTTGGCAAACCTCAGCAAGCTTTACTCATGTTTTGAAATCCTCTAAGCAATTTTGTGATACAGTGCACACTTCCTTGTTGAAAAAGGTGCTCCAAAAGGGAGGGACAGTCTTAAATGGGGGCCAGAATGTTACATAAAACATACCTATCGTATATGTGTCAATAAGTTAATACATACATAAAGGTGTTAAAAGAGTTATCTTATACCAGTTGACATTCATGTAAGAATGCACAAAACATAAGTGAATGTATTCTGGCGAAAAAACACGCTGTAACAAGTTAAATGCTGGAATTAACGTAAAATGGGCTAAAATCACTGCGCTCATTTATTTATTTATTTCACGTCGAAAATATCCAGTCCCTTCTGTTTATATATCTAGTAAGACAAACGCTGTTTTCCATATGATTATTCCTTTTTAATCCATTAAAACTAGCTGCGTGGATGCTCACGAGAGCCTCAGTGCCTGTGTGGGAGAAGAGATTTCCACCTCAATTCATTTCAAAACTGAAAGGTCACTCCGTATCTGACAATAATTCAGGGAGCGTGTTAGTGGCTAATTTGCACTAAACAATAATGGTGTTACATGGATGACCTGCTGGAAACTACTACCCCCTAATATATCATTTTGGAGGATGTAAAGCTGTACGAGGCAGCACGTAGGCAACGCGGAAAGCTGAGATGACTAGAAAGAGCGAAAAAAAGAAAAAAAAAAACAGAGTAAAGGATGGATTAAGTTTCCGGCATGGAGGATATGCACATGTACATAGGCACTAACACCGTTGGCTGCACTTGCTGCGCTGCTCGAACACCATGATAAACACCTTCATGCGTTTTTAGAGATATGAATGGTACAGTGCCTCTCCATCAAACGTGCCCATGCCACACACAAGTCACAAGTATGATTCGCCCTTACTGACACACACATGAACAAATTCTACTTGAACAGGTGCACACACAGACACACAAATTAACACTCTCAGACATTTCACATGCAAATGTACATGTACTTGCACATATGCTGCATTAGCATTCAGTGGTGTGAAAGATTTACATTAAATAATTAGTTTCATATCGCTTTGGATTAGGTGGCAAAGTTGTTCTTTTAAAAGCACAGCATGAACCCGAGCTCTAACACCTCCCTTTAAGTTACATATGCAGTGTTAGCCACTGTGTGACAGGTGTCATGGGATGAGTATAAGATTTAAAGCCATGAACTTAAAAAAATCCTAAAAATATCCTAAAATGCTTAGTGCTCATATTTTCTGGGGGGTTTGGTTCAAGCCTGAATGAGTTTCATGTTCCAGTTTGTCAGAAGGCAAATTATTTTTTTTAGAATTTACTCTGCTGCTACTCTGCAGTTTCTTTCATTTTCTTTCACCTTGGGCAAGAACAATATACGACGAGAAATTTAAAATAAACTCTTGAATAGCAGAATATAATCAAAATGCAATCATTGCTCAGTTCAACCGATTTAGCTGTTATCAATCTCTTTGAAGTTGCGACACTTCTTTTCATGAGATATCCACACTGATGCATTAGTCTGGCTTTGTCACAGTGCAAGGAGCAGATCATCCCCTGGAGTCTGGAAGCATACAAATTATAAATATATCCTTAAACATTCATCAGGGGGAGGAAAAAAAAAAAAAAAAAAAAAAAAAGCCCTTACCTTTGATTTTCACAGCTTAGCATCCATCTGTGTCAGGGAGTGCACGGTGCTGTGTTCCTACTCCTTAGCGGTGCTTAGCGGCGGAGGATCTGACTCCTCGCGGCAGTGCTTACATTCCAAGACTGACAACAGCACAGCTGGTGCGAATGTGTATGGGAAAGAGTGTGTGTGTGTGTGTGTGTGTTCGAGAGAGAGAGAGAAGAATCTCCTGCTTGCTCCCCTCCCTCGCTCTGTGCTTCTCTCTTTCTCTCTGCCCTCCCTCTCTCCATTTCTCCTCCCCTCTCTCTGGCTTCTCTCCCCTTTCCTCCTCTACACTTTCTTTCTATCATCTCTTCTCTCTGTGTCTCTCTCTCTCTCTCTCTCTCTGTCTCCCCTCCCTCCCTACCTCCTCCCTCGCTCTATCCCCTCCTCTCTCTTTCTCTAGCAGTGCATCACTTCTGGCGGTGGATGTCACCGAGGCTGAAGCTGAGGCGACTCTGCCCCTGATTGGCTGCCATTCATCAACATGGATCAGGTGAGACTGGACGGAAACCCCATCATACTGTCAAATCACCCCGAGAGCTTCATC
>JAPQRN010000014.1:3513424-3538705 GCA_037367275.1 Coranthus polyacanthus
TTTTTCAACCCCCCCCCCCCCCCAAAAAAAAAAAAACATTTTCAGCACTTCCACTTGGGTTTTATGTGCAAATTAAAAATGTAAATAAAAATAGCTGGATGGAAAACGTACCTACTGTCATGGCCTTACTTCAATAAACACAAGAAGATACTTTCTATGTTAATTAAAGTCAGTTTATTAACAGACAGAAAAATGAAAAAAACAAACTTTAATTTAACATGAGAGACATGTCTTCTGAAGTCTGAAGGAGTCTGAAGAAGAGCTACTTTCCTCAAAATTCTACAGCTGAAATAAACCTTAATAACTATACTGGTGGGTGGATTTTTTCCTCGTTTCTCCTTTGACTTTGATTATCCAACATCCAGCTGGATAATCTTAGTTACTGCGGGGATGTCTGTCTTTGCTCTTCATTATTTGATTAGACATGTCTTAACACACAGAATATTCCGGGTTGTGAATTTTGTGAAAAACTGTCTAATGCGAGCAGTTGCAAAATAGTCACCGTGGTAATGTCACGTTCTCTCTTTGACAAATTGTTCTAAATGTGCGAGTCCGTCTTCATCAGCTTGCCATGTGTTGCTAGGCATCACCGCTTGTGGGAGTCCGGCACAGCTTTACAATTAATTCTACATAATGTCGGTAATGTTTTTCCTGCTTACATAACATCAAAACGTGGGTCCAAGAAAAACTGCGATACCTTTGAGCAACATTTTTTTTTTTTTTTCTCTCCCTCTCAGGAACTGGACTTGTATGAGGCTGTGGTCGAGGTGGTCATCAGTGAATTACCATCAGCTATATCACTGATTTAATTGTCAGTCTCAGATCTCTGGGTGCTTGCCATTTGATGGGCCCTCGTTATCATCACCGCAGATTTACAGCTGTGGGCGATGAGAGGTCAGTAAAGCCTCTCAGTGATTAGACGAGGAATTATTTTCAAAGTCACAGCTCTGTGTTTTTTTGCAACTTGAGCTGAGTGATTTGAGAATTGCCTTGTACAGCGAAACATGTATCAACTAATTATTTATCTTCACATTTCTGCATATTTGTTGTTTTTTTTCAGTAATTTTTTTTTTAAAGGGGCCAGTAAAATAATGTGAAAATAATTTTACAGTAGAGGATACAGAATAACTGGCATATGTTTAACCTTTTTTTAAGTACTGTAGAGGAACAACAACGAAAAAAAAAGTATTACAGCTGAAAAGATCATTTTATCATTAAATACCTATTAACATGCCATTAAAGGTTACTGTTTTATACAAATAAGCACTGAATCATTAGTTTAAAAGCAACAGATTTGTTGTAGGCTATCTTTCATTTGCAGATCAGAAAGTGCTAGAGCGCAGGTCCCGGACCACGTACAGAACACCCCACTCACGAAGCTGTGGGGCTTACAGGCCTCGCTTGCATATAATTCACACTCAGTGTCATGGCAGTAATTTGTAATTGTTTGTAATAGTTGCCCACATCACCACATGTTTAACTGTGGGGCAGTCAGCAACTCATTTCTCAACAGGTCGAACATATACACAGTAATATTACTCGGCAAACGTGTGCATGCCAAAACACAAACCACAGCCATGTCCTGATTCTCCTCCTTCCTCCCTGTTTCAGGTTTTACTGCGAGCATCCTCTGGCCACCCACGGCCTTACGTAAAGGACTGGATTGAATTTGGTCGGGGAGGGTCCATGTGGTAGATGTGTGCAGAGACGCATGGTTCAGGGTGCAAATCAACTTAATTTGAGAAAATCCACGCTCACATTCAGCACTTGATGGGGATGTTATTGGCGGGTAAGGAATAGCTCCTTCAGTTCATCAGAGATGTCTTTTGCGCCACAGTTTCTTTTTTTATTTTATTTATTGTATTGTATTTTATTTTCTTTATTTTAACCACGAGTTATGCCAGATTCACCCACATAGGTACCGACAGTTAAAAGCCGAGAGGTAAATCAAGCACCGGTTGTAGATTGTGACTTTCTCTTGCACTTCTCACAAGCTGCAGATACTCTTTCCTGCCTTCGCCATATAAGGCTCTCGAGGATACTTATAATATACTTAAATGAACTGCATTACTCAGGGTACAGCCCAGCAGACCTCTATGGTCAACACACAAATTTTGTAAGAAAAATGACTGGATCACAATAGGTATCAGGTAAACGTTTGTTCTCTCCGCTCTTAAATGTCAGCGAATAACACTAAAGTTGATTTGCCGTGCAGCGCATCTTGCGGTCTGTGCTGTGACTTTGTATCTGACAAAACTATATATTGCATTTGATAAATAGCAAACAGTGGTTATAAACTGCATCTCAGAAGAGATAACTGTGTTGCATGCAAACATGCGTCCATGTCCGATGTCTTTACGCTGACAAATCGAACAAGGAAAGTGTCTCGTTGTTGTTTATCACAAGCAAAAATGTCATTTAGGAACAACAATTTGTCCCATTCATTAACTACTTCCCCTCAATATATCTTAACTAAATTAGGTAGTTTGTGCACGTAGCTACAAGGGAAATAGCAGCCAGCAACTAAAACTTTATACATAGGTGGTTAATTTGTATAGCTAATATTTGCAAAAAGTCTTTGGGTGAAGGGTGAGATGATTCCCTCTTGCCAGCGAGTAGCACAGCGAGTTGGCCTGTGGAAAGCTGAATTACGAAAAACTTATATATCTAAAAGAAATGTTTGAAAAACTGTTTTTGTTTTTTGATGTTAATAAGTAAATGAGACATACAAAGGTACTTGAAGGTCTTACGTTTCCCCCACTTCAGGATAAAACACACACATGCACATGCGCTAATAGGCCTAATTATATTTTAATAGGCGTAATAAAATCACGGGGGGCTCACTGTTTTCATGGCCCAGAAAAAGGTCACAGTTTGGAGATTTCAGAAGTGTCTAAAAATATAATATCTTATCAAGGTTTATGCATAATTAATGATTGGTCATTTTACATAAGGAGCAGGAGTTATCTTTCTCATTGCCCTTGCCAATCATCCCGTGTCACTGCGGTAGGTTTGAGTTCAGCTCCGTCTCATGCATCTGATATGTCAGTATGTGACCGATGACATTACGGTCCTGCCATCCCTGGAATCTCCACGGTGGCACTTTTGAACTGAGATATGACAATACCTGCAGGTGGCAGTTGCCTAGAGTTCATTTAGACTTCACTTTTGCTCAGATAATATGCTAACGAGTTGATGAATAACGCTTTTGGAAAATACTCTGAAGATTAGGGTCAACTTTAAATGAGAAGGGATGTGAAGATAGCTGAAGTTAAGTGTTAACAAAGGTGCTGCATAAAGAAACGCCACATCCAGTGATATCAATGTCCTGTGAGAAGAATCTCTTCCGAAATGTCCCCCAAATAATACCACATTCAGATGTTCAGGAAGGGCTTATGTGGCATAGAAAAGAGACACTCAGATGTGGAAAAGTATTAATGACAGCAAGAAAAACAAGTTTTGCATGTGTGTATGCCCAGACATTTCTTGGTATTCAACTTTTTTTAAAACAAACGTCTCATTTTTGTTTTGTTTTTTTGTGGCTTTTTTAACAAAAAAAAAGAACATGATTATTGACACAGTAATGACACTTAGGCATGGCCTCGTCAGAGCGTCCATCTCATTTATCTACATTCTGTCAGAGTATTGAATTCCAATGGGAAATTGGCCCAAGAGTGAGGTAGTGATTGCTGACCACCCCATATGTTTCCTGTCATAGAAAACTTCAATAATCTAAAGAGCATCTGTCAAAAAATAATGCAGTCAGCAGGAGCTGTCTATTTCCATTTGTGAGCAACATAATGCTACTATCTGAGAGCTGGCAGGAAGCAAATAGTGTGACTCCTGGTTATTTTGAATTTATGAATCTGTGAGTGACACTGTAGGTCACGTCAGCCATACTAATTGTGAGGTGTTTCCATTAGATTAACGCTGTCAGGACCTGGCTTTCTACAAATCCGCAGTAGCGGTAAAGGAAGGTAAAAACAGGTATGAGAGGTAATAGGCTTTATGTAATGCAGTTAATCCGCTTGTAAAAAAACAAAAAAAAAAAACCTTTAATACTACACACAACTCACCTTAAAACGTGTTTAAATAGCGCATTGTAATGGCATCCTTTAATCGTGTGAATACAATCCAGTGCTCCTTGTGTTTTATTTGCCACTTTCAGTCTTGTTTTACTCAGAAAATAAGTCTCGAGTACACTTTCTTTCTTAGCAGAGGAGTTTTAGATATTCACCCCTGGGAGCTGCCTGGTACAACCAGCCTTGAGCTGTTAGCTTTTGAGCAGTTCCATTGGAGAAAACAGTAGTAAGTGCCTTCCTTAAAGGCACCTTAACAGCTGTCTACATTGTGCTTCATGTTAAAATAGCGCTCCAGAATGTGAACACACAAACACTGTCAGAGGGCACTATTCTGGAGGAATTATATAAAAATAGAAAAGTCGCAGAGGACATTAAAATGTTATAAACACATGCTAACCTTCCAAATAATAAAACATGTGCAAACAAATAACAGCAATTGTGTAAATAATGAGTCACGTCGTTCTCTTAGGCCCCTTTTACGGTAAGTTTTTAAAGGTTTTTTCATTTTCTGCGCTTTCTGTATGATATTCATTCGTTGCGGGTCATCACACAAGACCCGCAACGAACGAATATCATACAATACATTCATTCTCAAATGATTGTGATTTACTTGTCTTCTTCTGTTCAATTCATACCACTATTATAGTATAAGCCTGAGTTTCATAATCACACGCACTTTACCCGGAACGTGTTAATTAAAACCTACATTTCTCTTTGCTTCTTAGGCTTTGTAAACATAACAAAACACAAAAAATGTGCAGGGCAAATATCACATGAATAAAGCCTATTGCATAAATATTCAAAGAAATTAAGTCCCTGCATACGGATATTTTGCCAACTGAACATTTTCACCTATGTTTGAGCTTCTCATCTACATACAAATGGAAATTTAGGTGACAAAAATGGAGAAAACACCTTCCAAGGTGAAGATTTTAAAAATATACTCATGTATTTATTTATTTTGCGTATGTGTATCAGTGTGAAACACTCCAATTTGCGCCTGAAATAACAACATTTGCACATATATAAGCTACTTGTTTTGTTATGTTTGGTTAGCACTAGTAATTACAAGTTTGCAGCTTAACTTGGTACTGCTGCCCAACCTCAGAGACAGACATACGCGTCTTCGTCTCCTTCACCCAATATACAGGCACCCCTGCAAAGATCCAGGCCAGTCATTGTCCCTGGCCAGCAGAGAGGTTAGGACAGTGTCCCACTGGAGACATGGCTGATACCATATTAGGAACAAAAACTTAGAAAGTGCTGTTAGGCGGTGGAACTTACATTTGTAGAAAAAAAGAAGATATGCATATTCCTCAAATCAAAAGACTAAATACAAAGGTAGACGAACCTGACGCCGTTTCACACTGCTATTAAAAAGTGAAGCCACTTTTCCAAATTTCTGTGTTGAGCCACGGATTAGAACGAGCAGTAATTACAAGTTTTAACCTCCCTACCTGCCAGAAAACACCTCTGAATAGCCAAAGTCTGCGTCACAGAAGTGGGTAGAATTCTTGTTTCCTCTTAGCCCACTTGAATTACAATATCCTGAAAGGTAATTATGGGATTTTTGCCCAAAGCACTCCAGCTTTAACTGCCTCACAATAAATATTTGTTGGTGAGAATCCTCCATTGTGCAAAATGATGACAATCAGCTCAAATAATTTCAATCAGACATGTATTATGTATGTATGTAATAATTGTGACAGGACTAATCATACACTCTGGCGTGCATTGCCAAATCCTTATCAGGTTTTTATTACATCCTTTTTTTAACAAAGTGACATGAAGTGCAGTTACACATTAGTTGTCACAGTGCCTTTAATCACATATTGCTCTCAAAATGTCGACATGCAGGTCAGTGAAGTAGGCGGGTCAGGATCAGGACGCCCGTCGTATCGTTTTGTCGGTTACAAGACATTTTGCTGATCTTATGTTAATTGGTGTTGATAGCATCAAATAATCTAAAATATACTTTAATTGGTGTATAATGAGCACTTCAACGCTCGCATGATCTTTTTAGACTTTTTAGTTTAATATTTCTTACAGTAAATGTTTTTCACAGCATAAAATATTCATAACAAGATGTCAATATCGGTATCGTAATGTCTGAGTGCATCCAGTACAGTGGAGAAAGTTTCAAATGATGTGGGGCAATTATCCATTATGGATAATTAAACTCACCAGCCCTTTTGTAATCTAAAGCTAATTGAGTCATTAGAAAATAAATTGTATAAATTAATGGTGTGGATAGTGCACAGACAAAAATACGATTATTTTTCGACTACATGGCTTTTTGACATGAGATGATCTTCAGTGTTATATTACACACCTTGTAAAAAAAAAAAAAGACTAAATATTAACAAATAACCAAGCAATTCTCGTATATGACATGTTTTCAGTTTTAGAAAAAAATCATGTGCTTTTAAAACGTCCAACCAAGATTTAAAGGAACCGATCTTAATAACAAAGAGGAAGGGAATGTTTTTGTCACCGTTTCTTCTCCATTATTGTTATTTCTGAAGCAAAACTTCATCATATGTTGTATATTTGACTGTCACATTGCAGTCAGGCTAATATTCGAGACATATGATTAAAATAGAAGCCATTGATTTTGCTAAAGACTCGCTGTTAATGAAAGCCTGCAAAATAAATGACATTGTGCTCTCAGCATCTTCCCATCCTGTGTTCCGCGGCTGAAAGATCCTCAATATTTAAATAAACATAAATGAGTCGCAGCTCTCAGGTTATCGACAGCGCGCATCTTAAAATACTGTGATATATTAAACTACTTGCTGAAATGAATGGACACACTAACGAAAGCCATTATATGCCCACCATTAACGGTGCATCATTTTCGAAATAAGCTGATCAGCACTTTCAGAGATGTAACCGCCACTCCTGCAGGAGATAGATGGCCCTCTGTATTCATTATCATTTGGATATCTGTTGAGTCGCTTGGATCCATAACACATTAAAGAAAAATGATGCCAAAGTAGAAATGCGATGCCTAATATTAATATCCACATTTAAAGCACTACAGCAGTTAAGATGCTCCTGTTAATGTGTGCATACAGTATGGACGAAATGAAGTATACATATTTATGAGTAGTATTTCTAAACTTTTCATGAAGATTTTTACATTTGTACAAAACAAGTGTGCACCATCTGCTCTGACGTTTTCATGCACCCCGATTTTTTCCAGTTTTATTGATATTTTAAGTCCAGTGAGTGGCCTGAAATGGGGAAAAAAAAGGCCACATACAGAAAGTGATCCGAAACAAAAGAAACACAGAATAATTGCAAAGCGGGATTCAAAATAACATAATTTACATAAGAGCTTCCAGTGCTTTCTCTTGATGCTGTAGGTCTGCAATAAACAGCCTGGGGTCTCCTAGTTGATTACGATGGGCCTGGCACACACTTGCACAATAATTCAGGCAATCTTACTCATCATTTTCACAGGATTGCTTCCAATATACTTCTTATTAAACTCACTATGATACACTCGACAAATGAGATGTGCGGGAACAAGGGTAAAACTACATCACCTTTTTTTTTTTTTTTTTAATATTCGGAAACTTGCACTGAGCTGAACCGCATGATATAAACAGTAGTATATGGGTTTTGATTGGAAACACTTGAAAACAATCAATCTTTGCAGTATGTCCAGAAAAAGTAGATCTTTTTTAAAATGAGAAGAACTTGAACAGCATTTAGAGAAACTGGACCACTTTTCAGACTGATTATAACATCAGGAAATGTTACCCCACTTGTAAGCTGCACACAGCTAAACAATCCTATATTTGGCATGAAGGCATGTCGGCTGTTTATAATATTTTGCCTTATTGAGGACAAGAAAAGCACCAAGAAATATGACACCTGATTTAAATGGTTGAAGTGAAAGTCAAAACTGTTACTGTTGGAACAATTTCACTGCTTTGCTTCCTCTTCCCTCAAACTCCCTCCACTGTATCTCCTGCTGTGCCACTGCTCCTAAATCAGATTGAGAGTCATAGATCACCAGAGACTTCACGATAATTTATATGCAAATCGGATGCCATCTATTAGCCTTTTACAGAATCAGTTTAGATTATTGGAGAAAACAGAGCAATCCCTGCACCTGATCTTCTTTTATAGGCTTAGCCAAAGTGAATATGTGTTGTCATATAAGCCCATTTTAGACACCACCTGGAAATGTTTTAAGAGATTTACCCACACTTGTGATGCAACCTGATATCATAGGCTTGCTCCCCAGGGATCTTTTGATGGATGCACCTTGGAAATGTTAGGAAGTAAATTATAAGATAAACAATTCAAGAGGGTACAAGGGAGCAGATAACGGGACATATGGAAATTGTGAAGGGGAAAAAAAGTGATTTGTGATTAAACTGATCTCATTGATTTACCTTCAATATATCTCAGTTTGAAATGATGAGATGCTACAGTTTATTGCCTTCCATAGAAGGAGCAACCACAACGTTTGGAAGCTGAAGGCAATGTGGAAGTGTCTTAAACTGTAACACTGCTGATACTCACTAGATGTAGGCTTCAAAAAATCCTGGCTCCAGTTGGATCCTATTTAAAAACGGCAGATCACATCACATAAAAAAGGGAAAAAGGTAGGTGAAAACTTTTCGACTTGCCACTTCCTGTTCTTCTTGAGCCTTCCCTTTTGATGATGAAGCAGAGCTGACATTTCGAGTGACTCTATGTCATGAAATTTGTATAAAGAATCCCAAAAAACAATGTTAACACCTCTAACAGAGTTCAGTCCATCTGTCCTTCAGTCAGATTCCACCAAAACTTCATTCACTTTCCGACCGGTCGAACTGAAACTGTTGAATCGCTCTATTCGCAAACGCCTCCTAACACCGCCGCCTCGATCATTCACTCAGTTTGTTGGTTTGAATCTGAAATACCATATTAAAACACATCAGTGACACAACAACACAGGCTGCAGAATTGCTCTTTTTGTTGGGGAACTCTGGTAAGTTTAAGGGGCTTCAAAACAATGGGTCTTTGACAAACCAGTTGTTGATTTCACTGATACTAACTCAAGCTAGCAAGCTAGTTTCTGTTGTACGTCCCCTATCCATCTTTCCCTAACAATCGATATCTGCCTGTGTCCACACATAACCATAGAAAACCTATTACACTTTATAATTATTAGAAAATTAAATAATTCTGTACTCGCAATCAGAACATTATCAATTTGTTATTGCACCGATACGGGGCATAATGCAGCTGTCATTATGTTTCTAATAAAACATAATTGCAGTTGCAATTTAGTCATATGGGTTATGAATGCAATTTCTGGGAGATGGGGTTCAGCCTGGCTCCTTTGTGGTCTGACTGTAATGTACACAGTCCCCATTGTAGTTAAAAATTGCCTCTAACCTGGAATACTACAGGGCATAGTGTATGGTCATTGTTTCTGTGTACCTGCGTAGATATATTTGGCTCATACAGTATGTTGTGCATGGCAATAATATTTGGCTGTTGTTACAAATGATGGATAGTTGTGGATGAAGGCATGAGAGTAATGGGTCCGGGTGCATCTCTGCTAATTAAATGGCGGTGAGAAAGCAGATGAGAGAAATGCTTTAATTTTTCAAAGGTGACATGCAACCAGGAACATTATGTGCCAGCTATCAACATACATAACAGGTAGAGAGGCATCAGCTGACAGGTTTTCTAATGAAGGGCTGGAACACTGCAATACTGTCTCCATCTGCTGTCAAATCATCTGGCCAAACATGTCAACATTCACACTGTTGCTGTTGTCCCCACCACTGATGTTTGCCGTCATCATCGTGTGTCAGTACACAGTGGCTCGCTTCTTCCAATTATTTGTTGAATTATGAAGACACAACACATATTGTACAGTAGATAGTGTCACGGTACCTGTGAGGTTCCAAGTTCATGTTAACAATAACCAGCCAGGGTGTAAATAGAGCTAAAGTGAAAGTATAAATGTGTACTTGAATCTGTAAAACCTCAAAGAAAAGGTTTGTCCACTCACTGTAACTTGTCAGATGTGCACTGATGATATGGTCATATAGGTATATGCTAAAAAGAAACTGCTTCAATGGTCAGTCTCTTTAATTGGCTAAAAAAAACACATGCTTACACCTCGGTGTCAGTAAAACCATATGAATGTCTGCAAATAGAGATCCAGACCTATATGTTATAATAAGAGGGGGAAGACTGTCAGCAGTGCGTGACTGTTTCCCATTAATTACCTAGACTGTGGCGGCACACCATGGTCTAAATTACCCCACCACTGTCTCATAATGAACCGAAAAATATTCAACACTTCTCATAATATCATAAAAGATCTCTATAGTGTTATGTGGCAAAGCGTCTGTGTAAAACCAGACTTGATCGTTATGTGTTTTAAGTCACCGGCAGCTGGAACCCAATCTGAACTCGTTTTCAACTTTCTATGTCATGGCTACATTTCCTCACTGGCAGCAAAACAGTACACTATACAAACTCCTGCAGGTTAAAGTGGGCTAACTGAACACTTCAAGTGCTGAGATACTAAAAATGTACTGTAATATATATATATATATATATAATAATTCTGCTGGGTTGTAAAAATGCCCAGGTAAAGCTTTGTATTGTTCTGTTTTTCATTTGTCAGTGTACAACATTATTATTTAATCATTATTTTATTTTTATTTAGGTAAAATATGTAACATTTCTTGCTTGTTTGTAAATGGCTGTTCAAACTTTGTCATTCCTCTCACAGTGAGTGGCGTGGGCAAGAAAAATACAATGTTATTTTCTGATTGTTTCACAGCAGTTATGTTCTAAAGCACAAATAAACAAACCTACAACATTGCATTATTTTATGGAAATGTACATTATTGGTTGAATTCTACAGGGAATTCAACCAAAGCCAATGCTTCCTCCCCGTTTGTGTCGGACCAACCGGTCTATGTTAAGCAGGTGAAAGGCTGAGAGGTCTGTGTGTGAGTTTTGCCTGGAGTTTTGTCTCTCAGACTGAACTGCACCACACTAAGTAGTGCAGTAAGTAAGAAGAGCAGAATGAACTGGAGTCATTTCATTTTTATATTTTTCCCCACACGGTGCGATGCACACTGCCCAGAAACAAGAAGAAAAAAAGTATATAGAGGCCAGAGTGTGTGCAGGTAAACACATCCCCACACATTTCTAGAGGGTCAGAAGTGATGATTGAGTGGGATTATCGTATGAGTTTATATATCATTTTTGAGGAAAATGTTATATATTTTGCCTTTAAGAAAATATGGATGTGCCTCTTTCTGCACGCCCAAAATCAAAACTCATATGCCAGAGATATTACCAGAGGGGAATGTAAAATACCATGCAAAAAAAAAAGTACCTTCAGGCAGTCAGCCTTTTCCTGTCAAGCAGCATATGCTTGAAACACTATACCCACAGAACTAAGAAACATGACATCTCTGAAGTCTTTCTCCAAATAAACAGCGATTACTGGGCAATAAAACATCCTGACATTATCTGGAAGCATTGTTTTACTAATTATGTTTGTTTATGTGCTGTGTATGTTGTCTTGCAATGCTTTTATATACCATAAACTTGGTAAATTGGTAAACCTTGGTAAACCTAAGGTAAACTCTGAAGGAGAGAGGTGGAAACTTGTTGCTGGAAACATACCCAAAGGCATGTATACAGCATGTCAAAAGAGACAAAGTGTTCATGGAGGTTTAACAGCAGCAGTTTCAGGTTGGTGGAGTTCAGTTTTAATACAGAATATTACATGAAGACAAATATAAATAAAATAAAAGAACTAAAATAACATTCTCTAATATTACTCAAAGAAAATTGGAACATTCATAAATTTGTTATTAAAGGCTCTCCACACTTCCATTAGTTTTATTGATACACTGTTGTGTCCTACAGTGTTTTTGTTTGTGTTCTGATGTAGACTATTTTCAGTAGTCATACTTGTCCATGTGATTAGCAAACTCTTTTCTGCAGCAGCTTATCCATCCTCCTTGAGCATGGTTAAAAAAAAAAAAAGAAAAGAAAAAAAAGGCAATGTTATTTTTCAACTTGAATTATCTGTGCTACTGGTGCATGGTGCAGTGCAATGATTCATTTTAAAAATTCAATTTTGCAGCTTAAACACTATCTGAGTGTAATGGGGACAGGAATATTAAGCATTGCCAAATTAAAACTATCCATAACACTGATTAAAAGCACCGCTCTGAACCCGCACACATGTGCACACGCTCAAACACAAGAGAACAGCAAACACTTCTATTGTGCTGTGCTGACGTCTTTATTTTAATTCAGAAAGACTCACAAAGCAAAAACCATTAGAGAGCAGACCGTCAGGGGAGATACTTAGCTTCACATTCAGGGCCTTGTTCAGATTCTTAATGGCCAGTGATACAGAAAACTCAAGCTGTTTATTGTGATTGCATCATTCTGATTGTTTCTTTGCACTTTCCATGGATGTCACCCTGTTCATAAGCACAATAATCTCCTTGAATCAGTTCTTTGAACATTATTTTATTATTTTCCCGGACAACTTGCTGCATGCACATTAAGTTGTCACCAAACTCCACAGGTGAAAGGTGTGAAAATAATATACAAAATGCTCTTTCAGTATTTTTTCTCCTGATGTCACTTTTTTACCAAAAAATGTTAAAACATTTACAAACGTGTACAGTTGCTTGAAAAATGAGAGAATAAATCACTTTTGAGTATGGCTCATTGAACAGATCCTTGGCAATTTGAAAAACAGTCTGTGTCCTCTCCTGTTTGCTGACTTTGATGAATTTCTGCTACATCAAGCAGCTCAAATTCAGACTGATGTGTTATTGATATATTTTATGACTTGGTATGTCTAAGGATGATGTATTTGCCAGATAGAGAAGCTTGTGCAGAATGTCAAGTATTGGTGTCAAGTTTGGATAGTGATATGAACATTATGAGATTATCATGTGACTGCTGAATTAGTGAACTGGAAATAAACGCAGTTGATCTCATGATGAATAAAAGATGTAGTGTAGCAGCTCACGGACTTACTGTACTTCTTCGCTCTGTAAAGTCATTTCATCTGTCGTTATTTTGTCAGTGGCAGCATTAACTACATGTTGCACAAACTCCTGCAGGTTAAAGTGGGGGTAACAGACAATAAAGAATCACTATAAATTGAACTAAATATGCTCAGTATCCTAATGCTACAAACAATCAACAATTCAACGTTCAGCATAAAATATTAGAACTGGTACTCAAGCTACTGAAAATTTTATATCAATATCAATTCAGTATGAAAGTTTGGACAGCGCTGTTATCTACTTATTTAATAACTTGATCCGTACAACTTGATCCGTAAGTTTGACAGGTTGTCTAGTCTCACTGTAAACATTTACAATATAGGTGCCTGTGTCAAATACCTTTGAAATTACCTGTGATTTCACAGTCTGTGTAAAACTCTTGCCAGAAACCTCTCTGTTACTGTGGGTTAAAATTTCAATCAAGCGCTACAGTTTTAATCACAAGGCGGGTAAAACACTCGTCAAATCCTGTTGTTGTTTCAGATTCGGCATTTCATAATTTGATTTTTGTTTTCTTTTACTTACATGATTAGCCCAGGTCTCCAAGTATAATTTTACACTTAAACTCTTTTCATGTACAGGGAGGTGAAAAGATCATTAAACAGATGATGTCTCTGAATAATGTAATGATTGTGACGTAACCTAAAAAAGCTGATGATATCATATAATCTACAGCTTCCCTGATATAAACTGATATAAGGTTCACTTGGGTGTGAATGTCCATAATTCAGTCCGTTTTGGCTGCCATTCTGCTTCGCTTTCCCTTTCTATGCCATCCAACATACCCATAATTCACACAGAGCAGTGGAAAATCTGACTGTGCAGTATCCATCACACTTTTTAAGGTTAATGGTTCAGAGGATGGGGGCCAATCACTGTGTGTTTGATCAAGCACTATATCTGGTGCTGTTTTGCACATCTGACCACACTCCTTGTTAGCTCATAACCAGACCAGAGATGCTTTTTTATCACAGTAATAAGAAGTGATCCTGACCAGATTTTCAGACCACACAGGGCTGTAATGTTAATTAAGTTTGATGGCAAAGCAAGGTGACAGTGATTTACACTTTTGCAAAAATTCTGCCTGACATCAGTGGTTGTACGTAACATTTACCATGGCACAATCAGTTGTTAAAAGGTGTGTTTTGTGCGTGCATTATAGAACAGCATGCTATTCTTCTCCTTTTTTTTCTTTCCAGTGATCAAATCAGTTGTAACCAAATGCAGCATGACTTGAGCTCCTTGAGGATAATTTGTATTCTGTCACATACCTGAACCTAAAGCAGCACAGATGACTGTATTCATGCAAGTATATGAATAAATAATGGCACCCTGTAGCTATCAGAAGACCATCACACTGGCTGCTGAATGGTGTTCATTATATGCTTCTCAATAATTGCACATTGATTTCATGTTTGAGAAGGGTAATTCATAGAACATGAGTTTTAACATTTAAATATTTTCATAATTTACCCTGAAACATGCTCTCTGCTTGTTCATTTATTTGTTGACTTCTTGTTTATCATTTGATGATATTTAGATTAATAAATTAATGAATTACAGAACAGACTTGTCTTGTATAATGTACACTTTTTCAGTCTCCATATGTGTTCATTTACAAAGGTCACAAATCAAGAGTAGCTCAGCTGACCTTTAGCTGCATTTAAGCGGGTGACTTTTTTTCAGTGTGATATGTGCTGTTGGAGGTTGTGAGAGGCTGACAGTCTTATATTGTGGATGATCTTAAAGCTGTAGAAATCGAAAACAGACACCTCCCATGGCTCTCACTTCTCTGTCCTATAGACTGAATGTGAAATGGGCAACTCAGTGGTGTTTCATGCTACTATGGAAAAGCAAATTTGTATCTACCTCTCTTAAAAGACCTCTGACTACCCTATTTCAGTAAACACAGAGGTCCTGTGATGATAATAGTCCTCTGCGAATCAACATCTCTGTGATTTGGAATGATTTGAAACATTTGTTTCCTCATTTATTCTGCCTATTTCCTGATCATGAACTATGGAGGCTGTGCTGGTCATTATAAATCAAAGTTTTAAAATTGTTTTTGGTGCAAAGTCAGGATGCTCATGTTGTGATATAGCATGGATATTCACTGAAAGAGCAAACTTAAATTCTTCAGAAGACCAAAATCTCAAGAGGTGATGAGATGGATGACATACCTATCTTTCAACAGGGTCAACAGTTACCCGTGAGTGGTAGCCTATTAATAGTGAGCCTTGACATCAGATCTGGGGGATAATGTTAGTAAATCTGAGTAAAAAACAGACTCCACTTATCCTGTGCGAATGTGGTATAAAGCAGTGAGTGTTAAGTCTTTTTTATAGTGATTCTTCAGAGGCTGTCAGCACTAAAGGTGTCCACTTAGTCCACTTTAACCTTTAGAATAATGTGTTGTTTTGCTGCCACTGACAAAATCAAGCCATGATGACTTCATGATGATGAAAGAATTACAGCTCTCAGTGAGCTGCTGGTGGCTGCAGAGGTCCAAGTGCAGTAGTCCTACACAGATCCTTTGCTGAAGCAATGGTGCAAAACACAATGTTAGTGATTTTTTTATGTTATTATGAGAATTGTAAGAATATTTTAGGTTCATTCTGAGACTGTAATGGTAAATTTAAACTATAGCGGGTCACCATGGTCTAGATAATGAATGGAAAATACAGCAGATATCACATAGGAAAATGCATAGTTTTTAGTGAAATACCATCAAAAAGCCATCCCGATGCCTAAGCCCTGCAGTAACCAATGGAATACCCTGTTATAATTTTATTGTAAGTTGTTTACATTTTACAAGAGATGAGAAAAATTGCAATTTACATTATGGATCGGGATACTACCTCAAAAGATTGTCATAATCTTTTGGCTCACTCCTATGTTAACCCTGTTTTAATCTTTAATCTCCCCTAAGATTGTGTTTAGAGTAGACCTGTGTGTAAACTCCATCATGTCGATCCACGTTGTAATAAAATCAGACCGTACACAGTTGCTACAGCACTCTAAATTGAGAGACAACACACAAAAAACAGAGGGCAATCTACTAAAGAGTCTTCCATTTGTTCCCTCTCTCCGAGTGTGCTGGGGAACTGTTGGCGTGCATGGTGTGAGTGGGAGAGATGAGTACTGGTGGCGGGAGGTCACTTTTTTCTGCTGCCCACCTTGGCACGCAACTAGCTTGTCTTCAGATCAGAGCTTTGCCATGAACTGGAGGTTGGCAATGAATCCAAGTGGCCGGGGGAGATAAGGCAGCCTCTGGGACATTACAGATGCAGGCATTAGCTGAGTGGAGACTTGATGGAGAGCAGGGCAAGCTGAGGCCTTTGATAATGCTGCCGATGTTTACTGCCACGACTCAAGAATGGGGCATCTGCTGCTCGGTCAAGAGACTTCAGACTTATACAGACTCATACAAATGGTGAGTGCACAGGCAGAGAATGATCAGATTCTGTACCATGTTGCTGCTCTTGAGAGAGAGAAATCTTTCAAAATGGTGTTTGAGTAGTTTCACATAAAGCCCCACTGTGACTGGGCTTTTTGCATGCATTATTGTATTCATTTTAATAAAATATTTTCATTTGACTCACATTTTACAAGCCCATTTAGTGTTCAAGACCCCATTTTTCTCGTGACTCAGTGTGGGTCTGATTTTCCTCCTTCCTTGTTCCCATTTTTTTGTTTTTCACCTTACTAACATGCAGGGTATTCCCAATGGATTGCGAGCATGCCATGGTTTCAGCTCTCCGCTTATCTGACAGTAACAGTGCCTGTCCCATCGTGAATCTAACATTTACTGTACCATCCTTCTGCCTCTTCACTGGCTTCAAGTAGCTCTGCCATTTACTGTTTGTGCCAAGACCGCAATACAAAAAGACAACCCTGACCACAGGGGGAGGAGAACAGTTGACAAAGTGGCTGTCACTCTCCAGTGGTGGTTATTGGGTGAGTAATTCCACAGCAAAAAAAAAAACATTAAATATCAGAAACATTATATGATAACCTACAATATCATTTATGTACAGTGCACCCCTGTTAATTAAAAACTATGATAAGGCATCCAAACAGCGCAGTCAACCATATTGGCCTAATTAACAAAACAGCCTTGTAAATTTGATAATACAATTTGCAATGATGTTTCAAACACTGGAACCTTTCTGACTGGCATCATGCATTAGCAATACCTATTTTACAGAATACGCATTGGTCTTTGTTTTAGTAGTATACCAGTTTGGAAAACATGAGCAGTCTTACAGATGTGACAGTCTCACATTTCAGAGAATCATAGAGTTTACCATGCGCTAATGCAAACAAGTTTTCTTGCAATGTGTGCATACTCTTCTAGGGAAAATAAAAAAAAGGAATATGAGTGATCTGTGGATCTTATATTGTTTTCAGTCTTACAGATGTCGAGAGATCATGTCTGTGAATTGTAGAAATTGTGTCAATTTATGTCCTATTTCTGTTTCCAAACTTGACACGATAACTTCAAAGAGCATTTAATATTGTGGATCTATGCTACATCCCACAGAGCTGTATATACTGTATGCGGCTAATATATGGCTCTGCTACTTGGACAAATCATTTCACACATCACTTTCTCACCCTCCGGGACACACATGTAAACATTGCAACTCGAGCAGCAGCAGTTAGGTGGACGAGGACCTGCTTATAAAACCAAAACAGTCATCTCTGAGTGAGGCTTTGGAGAATTTGACACAGTGGGAAGCAAATGCAGGAGAGAAGTGGCAGAATCGCTCACTTTTTATTTAGCCAAAGACAAGACATTGTACTGATTAAAGCAGGAGGAGAACAGGGATTTGAAAAATCTAACAGGGATTGTACATCCACGATCCACAAATATTTTTTCCAATCTCATCTTTACCCAACTTTCTGCCGAGTGTCGACAGAAGATGGACAAATGTATGATGAAGTATGACAATTTGAAAACTGTATGCTGGAAATTCTCCTTTTAAAGAAGAATACTTGAATATTTATTGCCATTATATTAAGTCATTGTTCACTGTATAGACTATTTGAATTATCCAGTAAACCCAAGTATTAATCATTATTTTAATAAGAAAATAATGATGTCCAGTGGTTCGTGTAGTGTAATATTGTGTATTGATTGTGCAAATGGAAAATGCAAATCAGCTATTTGTAGTCTGTCTGTACTCTACTGTATATATCAAAACTGAGAAGAAAAATCACAGATATGATCTTCTATCCAGATCACCCAACCCTAATCCCAGTTAATATCTGAGTTATTAATATCTAAATACATCATGTGCTTCTTTATGTTGCTTGTTTATTATTCTATGGAACGTTTCAAATGAAACTACCTTGTGTATAGCTGCAATCACAGCAATAATTCATCATAATAAAAAACAAATCTGCGCATATTGTTTCAGTTTACTGATTGATAATGTATGAAGGAAACACAATTACGCACTGACTGCTGACTTAAACTTCTAATTCATTTCACAGACAGGCCACTGGTTCGCCAAATTAAATACAGTGATATCTCTTGGTCTCAACCTCTATACTTCATGGTTTCAAGGTTTCATTTAATATGCTCCATCCACAAATTAACAGGATGTAATTTGAAATTTAATATGGAAAAGGCATATAATAAAGGGTCACATTTGGTGTGTGATGAAATATTGTATAATCCATCTTATGGACCTTGCTATGTGGTCTAATCATGCACAGTCAAGTGGACTGTGGGCTTGTGCCGGATCCCGCCTGCTTCTCTGACGTATTATGCTAAAATTCTGCTGTTTAGCCAGAAGTGTATATTAAACTGTGGTATGTGCACAAACTTCTGCTGAAGTCACAGGTTTGTTTTACCCTTTTCTGATATTATTAGAAATCAAGCATGAAATCAAAATTAGGGGCATAAAAGAAAAAAGAAGCTTGTGCAGGTTTTATTCTTATATTTGTGAAACATTTCTACTGGATGAGGAGTTGTCTCGGTCTCCTTTGTCTGCTCCCTTTGCATGATGTAAAGTATGTAAAATCAAGAAAAAACTTAATTTGCATGGAATGGATTGGTGATTCTTTAAAGGTCTGTGTAAGATTTAGGGGGATTTAGGAGGATCCAATTGTAGAAATGGAATTGAACATTCATAATTATGTATAATCATGTGAAAATAAAAATAAAAAAAAGAATAATCTGTTTAGAATGGGTCCACGTTTCGACAGTAGCTCAGAACAAACTTCCTCTTCTTTTTACATTTTATAGTGGGTGGTATCCAGTGTTTTAGGTACATTACTGTCACCTACTATGTCTGTGGACCAGAGTTATTATTTCCTTAACTAAAAAGCCCAGTACGGGAAAAAAAACCCACTAGCTCTCTGGAGGGACTTGCAAGTTTTTTGCGGCCACTCAGGGTGAACGGGGAGTATTTAGTTATATATAATAATTTCACCATTTCTGCTTGAGTGCATTATATAAATTCTAGTTTTACTGACTAAGGATGTCAGTAAAACTAGAAGAAGATAATGATTCTTATTTTTCACACAAAGGCCTATTTCTATATCTGACTTTTCTTGACTTATTGACTTCCTTATGCATTTTGTTAACAATTGATAAATATGGAGAAGTGAAATTTAACCTGCGGCTACAGTCCCATTTACTGTAAGACAGGCCAACAGGACTTTTTTCTGTGCCTTTGCTCTTTCAACAGCATCTTGCCAGTGGCTCTAGACGCCTGTAGCTATTTTGCCCTGTGGGAAACATTTTCTCTTGTGACTCTTGCCAATCTCATACCTTTTTCCAAAAGGTCGGTGCCAATTCAGCCCTTGCTCTGTAGCATGTGCACAGCCTTTTCCTTGCATCCAGCTCACTTAATTATCCTGGTGCTATGAGGCATGTCAGAATGTATTCATCCCGCTCGTTCCAAGCCGGTTTCCAGCCGGTATTATTTAATTGGTCTTCATTATACAGGTATACAGATAGAAAACAATGCACAGGTATAAGCTTATTTGCCTGTTTGTATGTTCAGTGCTGTAATAGTTGATAGTGTGTGTTTTCAATAATGATGCTTACGCAATTATATGAAGAGAGCTTCTCGTAAAGCATTTGTTTTCTTTTCATTACACAAACACACACACACAAGGCTTAATATAGAATAGGAAATGACAGGTGGTGTGAAAAAGGTGTTGGTGGTGGGAGTTATTGGAATCCATCGCAGTTTTCAAGCCTAACAATAGCTTCCTCCTCAGAGATAACTCAGTAATTTATGTCCACATTTGAGTCATAAATTCCTTCTGTTTCACTGATCTTCCCTATTAAATGGTCTGGACAGGAAGTGATGCTGCTGCTGTTCTCCTAAAGAAAATAAGATTTGGTAATGCCATGAGTACTTAAGATGATTTAATCTGATTTGATTATGTAAGAAGGTCAATTTATTTGGCATGAAATAAGTTATGTCTGTGTCTGTTGTTTGGGTTTCCAGGAAATATTTAATCATTGGCTGCTGGTTGATTAATCTGACCATTATTTTATCAATGAGCCATTTCATTCATTCATTTTCCGTAACTGCTTAATCCTCTGTAGGGTTTGTAGGCTTATATTAGAAATCCTTGCATCTGAACCTCTCTCTGTTTCCTCCTTATTTACCATTTTCTTCTTATTATCATCTTTATTATTAATTAGATTGTGTAATCCTTAATGCTCTGGCAATATTGTTCAATTAATATTCATGCCAATAAAGCAAATTGAATTAAATTGAATTAATTGCTTGTTCCACTGATTGGACATAGTGACCCTTTATGCACTTTCCGGTTAGTTTGTTAGGCTCTTTTTTGATCTAATAAAATGTTATAAAATATATTATAGTGCTCAGGCATATGGTGCAATCACTTCAATCACCAGAGTTGATGCTTTTTTGCAGTTTCTGCTGTGACCACAGCAAGTACAGCATGATGAGAGAGGGATTTATCTGAGGCAGTGCTGAGGGTGATACAAGGGTTAACACAGATGCCTTGTTTCAACAGTGAATGAACATATGAGGTGGAAAAGTGTTGACAATATTATACAATATCCAGTAACGCTTCCAAGTAGAAAGTATTATGTATTTTAAGTTATAAATATTAAAATCTCACCAGAATTTAACTATATTTGTCCAAGATTCATAGAACTTTGTTCCTTGACCCTTGCTGGAATCGCTAAACACAATCATTAAAATTCCTCCTACGTGTCATTTTCTGGGTCATTATTTAATTATAATTATAATTATAATTAGAAAAATGTTGCATGTTCTGAAATTAGTACATGAACTCCTACTCGTGATTCTTGGAATAAAACTGTATTCCTGTAAGACCATCAGTACCAGCCTGTCATGTGGGACCCACTTAGGCTGTTCACAAAGATCACAGCGGGTCCTGAGGCTTTTTCTGTGCTGAGGTTGTGAGGTTGTCAAAATTATATTTGCACAGGTTAAGTTAACTCACAATAACACACATACCAGATAACAAAAATGTTTGTATATAAAAGTATTTATTTATGGTTTGGTTCTCACTCAAAAATTGTAAAGTACTTAGTAGGCGACACCTGTGATGTCTCAACCTCTGTGACCCATGCTCTCAATCAATTCTGTCAGGTCAGCTATAGCTGCCAGCTCATCTTGTTTCCCCTGCAGCCAGAACATCACAATTTTATGTCCAGTACATCTATGCCCTTGCAATTGTTATTATTATTTTTTGTGAGTATGCTACACAACTGGTACCACAAACAGGCGAAAGTAAAATGTTTATATACATAAAAAATATAAAAACGACAGTATGGGGGTTTAAAACTACCAATGTTAAGGTACTTCTTGTGGTCATTTGGTTTTCTGAACAAGTGGAAACACAGGAGACCAGCGTTCCTTTTCAAGCCGAAGGTAAATCCTGTGTTAATTTTCCCTTTCCTTATTGTAGCCCTTTCCCTTTTTCCTAACCCTAACTAAGGATTTTTGTGTGCCTTAACCAAACCACAACCATATATTTGTTACTGTAACCATGACAATCTTATCGATGTCATTATCACAGCCGAAATACAACAGTCATGTAGTATTTCATAATGCTATCAATGGGTTTATTGTCTGGGAATTTTGTGCTTCGAGAGTGACTGGAAATCAACCTGTTTGAGTTGGCATCACATAATTCTTGTGCCGTGTGTGTGTGTGTGTACGTTTTTAAGTCTTGCCTCCACTTTGTGCTACTCTTGGAAAAAAAGTATATAAGAAAAAACTTTATGGGAGCAGGTGGCCATCATAGGGATGGGATGGTCTGTTCAATCTATCAGGTCAGTTTTTTACTCTTGGAAAATAACAAGCTTAAGCGGCAGAGCAGAGAGAAATTGATCAGGTCAGTGGCCTTAGATATTGATCATGGTTTAGAGTTTTCTTGTCTGGCTTTGATCAGAAAGGCTGGTGTTCTTGTTTGAGAAATAATGCATGCGGTCATATTTTTCAAAGCAGGCATTAATATGTTCCAGATCTAGATTAATTCTTTACTTTTATTCATTCTAATTATTAGAGGTTTTACAGTCATTTATTTTGGATCAGAGGAGCTGAAACACTCATGGTTAATTCAAACTTTGTCCATGTGTACATGGGAAGAAGGGGTACACATTGGCCATGGTATCTAACATGAAATCAAACCACTGAAAAGTCCATGATTGAACTGACCTTTCAGAAGAGCACAGGAGACATACAGCAGTCTCAGTTGTGAGGCAGTGCATGTTATCTCATGAAGTATTGATTGTATGTGGTATACGATGTATTATTAATATCACATTTCCTCAAATAAAAAAACTGGAGTCAATTACAAGCTGGGTTTTTAGTTATCGCCTGGGGTGTGGTCGACACTAACAAATAAAAACCGGTCCCCAAATACAAGCTGGGTAAAAAAAAAAAAAATGATTGGATAAACTTCTAGCACCTAATGTGCTGCCAATTAAACACAATGTACATTTCTACTGCCAACACCAATTTCAGTCACTGCACATGTGCGTGTCTTAGTATCTCAGTCAAACTGTAGTTTATAGAAACTTACAAGAGCCACAGGAAGGCAACACTTAAACAATAAAAGCGCTGTTAAGAAATAAACAGTTTGTATCCACTGAAATGCTATAGGGCTTTTAATTTGAAATGGTTTAGGAGCGGATAAAAACAAGGTATCATACTAAATGATTCTACTTATTAAACAGAGGAAATTAGAAATAAAGGCCAGCCTGTAATACAAACCTCCTTCAAATAAAGGCCTGGCACCTTCTGCAGCTGAGAGAAATAAAAGCCCCAAACACTATTTGGGAAAATATGGCAGTACACATTTTTAGCATCCTATTTTAATTTAGACAACACATATCACCCTTAGTGCCAATCTTCTTTGTATGAAGAATAGAAATTGGCAATATGTTTGGGTATTTTTAGCTTAATGCTTTTAATGAAATGCCAGTAATCATTAGGATACGGGAGGTATAAATAAATTGGTTCTATTGAACTAATTTACTGAATGACCCATTGTGCATCAGGAAGTATATTGTTTGAGCAAACAGCAGACTAAAATAAGTGCATTACTTGAACTTCATTTCCTGCACTTTCTACTGCAGTTTTAATCGATTTATTTTGATTATTTTCAGTCTTGTTCTACTTTTACTTTTGTTACTTTAAAGTACATTTTGCAGACAATACATCATTAGTTTTACTTTTGTGAATTCCGTATTTTACTTGTAACAGAGTATTTCTACACTGTGGTATTTTGTACTTTCTACTTAACTTAATTCCTCTTCCACCTTCACCTTCGTGTGAAAGTAGTTTTATATATCTGGAATGGCAGTAGGATACTATTTATCCAAAGCTGGTGTGAGTTGTTATCAAAACATTATTCAAAAGAACATAAAATCCTTGACCATTTCAGGTCAAGTCATGTTTATTCATATGGATGAAAAATGAATTCATGTATTTACAAGCCTAAACACAAACTGTTCCACAAACATTGCACAGGAATAAATAAATAGTACACTTTGGTCACAAGATGACAAGGATTGCAAAATGATATAAAGGCAATAAAATTACATTTACAGAGTTTTAACTAAAGCTTTAGTTGGTAGGAACAAAAAGATGAAGCTCAACTGATAAACTCAGTCTATGTTTATGTCTCTTCTTTACTTCATTTCAAGAAAGGAGGCCAATATTGTCCATGAAAAATGTGAAAATCAATAATTGATGAATAGTTTGCTGTGCAGTGTCAGGACTTGTTTGATAAGTAATTAAGTGAGATGTTTATAATCTATTTAAAAGGCCGCACAGGACAAAACAAGGACTTTAAATCATGCAGGGCCACAAAACAGCTCGGCGATGAATAATATTAAATTTATAACTTGTTAAATTCACACAGGTTCAGGTTGTGCAAATGATGGCAAAAAAAAGCAAATGTGGCATTATCTTACACAAACTATGTGTTTCTGCTCAAACCTGATCCCAGGCTTACATTTGTGCTTTCCGGTGTTAATGTAAAACTCACTCTGACATTTATTTAAAATCCAATTTAGCTCAGGTGCTAGGGGGATATCAAGTCTTGATGGAGTTTTGTGTCACCTCTCTAATGAAGGAACCAATGCAAGGACTTAGAGGCTGATGAATATGAGCAGATGTCAGAAAGTGATTTGACACATATTCCATCAAATTTCCCATGTACCTGCAAGGAAATAAAATGTATGAATAACTCATTTTGTAAACAGAGTAAGTCATGCAGCACCGCAAAATTGCATTAAACTAGAAGCAAAATCATTGTATGTGTATCCGTGAGTGTGTGGCATATGTGTGTCATTTTGATAGGATCTTTCATTCTGACAATTTAAATTAGACAATAACACATGGTTGTCATTACCACAAAATGACATTTTTTTGTACAAGATTTTCTTCATTGTTACCTTAAAGGGATTATATGTAGTATTGATATTCCAAATTATCAACAGCAGGGGGAAGTCATGTACCAGAACGCAGCTGCAGCTACCAAAACCACCAATGAATTAATGCTACAGACTGTATCACTCACTGAATAAAGTATGAAGCTCATTATTTACACACATCTATATTATGGTATCATCAAGTTTTCTC
>JAPQRN010000014.1:3538805-3550431 GCA_037367275.1 Coranthus polyacanthus
GACTGTATCACTCACTGAATAAAGTATGAAGCTCATTATTTACACACATCTATATTATGGTATCATCAAGTTTTCTCCTTCAAACAAAAACTCAGACAGTCGCTGCTGTCTTATAATTTTCACATGCTGCATCAGCCAATAGTTTACATTATAGCTCTGTTAGCTTCGCTCTGTTTTAAGACAGAAAACAGCCACAGTAAAACCATAAATCACTTCCATTTTCCGTACAGTTTGTGTTGTCAATAACTGCACTAAAGATCCATTTTGAATTGTCCAAAAAAACTGTCACAGTTTAGTCTGAACCTTGGATCAACAAATAGCAGCAAACATAATAACATAAACACTGAATGTTTCTTTACAAGCACAATGTCACATATCTTTTATAGTTGTCTATAGTAGTTTCTAATTTTCTGACCTTTTTGAAACGTTACCAAAAAAAAAAAAAAGACTAAAACTAGCTCTGGAACTAATACAAACTAAACTAGACCTGGGCATTTTCAAAAACTAAATACCAAACCCACTTTAAAAACTCATTAAAAATAACATTAAATTGGAAACAAAAAGTCAAAGTGACATAAAAACTAATGAAAATGCAAAGCCTTATAACCTTCCTCAACAGGACACACCACAGTAGACCTTTGAAGGAATTAAACAGTTTTTGAAAGATGCTTGAGAAAATAAAAATGTAAATACATTATATGTAAAAGGCAGGCAAAGTTCTTCATTCTTGAAATGAAATGAGGCTATATTATTCCCCTAGTAGAAAATGCCAGAATTTGACAGAAAGGCAAAACAGTATAAAGGTCTTATCTTGATGACCTGCTTAGACTGATATAGCAAAATATTGGCATTTTAATAAAAATGCCTCCTGACATTTCTGCCATTTTCTAATTCTTTTCTGTCAAGGTAACCTTTTCTTAGCCTCTGCTGTGAACATTTCTTCATGCTCACATCATCAAGATGCTTTGGTCCCTCTAGAAATACTTCCAGTGGAAGTATGCGATGTGTTATAGCAGTGAATATATTTACATTACATAGGCATTTAAGAAAATAAATATTCAAGAAAGGTTGTGCAAAATCATAAGTAATTGCAGCTGAAGTCCATAAACTTTGACGTACACAAAGCTTTAGAGATTTGGCTTTAAAGACGTAAACACAGTTGTGTGTTTCTTAAAGGTCTTAGTCCCACTTGTTGGTCACAGAGAAGTGAGCCTGCAATCAATCTGGATTCATTCATGTTGTCCGCTCCATTTACTCCCTGTCTCTCAAATTAATCTGCAACATGACCTTTACAGCCATCATCTGTCATGTGACTGAAGCTCAGAAGAGATACAAGTGTTAAAGGCTTTGTGTGAATACTGCGTTGACATCTGTAAAATGTTGAGGCTTCATATCGCTGTCACTCGTTACATTATTGCTAAACAAAACCAACAGAAGAAAGAATGCACAGCCATAGCTTAAAACTTTCTTTCATTATTGAGACATTCAAGCATTGAATATTTGTCAGCTTGTTCAGACACATCAATGCACAATGCACACCAGTCACACGCTGCTTGAAAGCCAATTTAATTAGCCAAGCCAGCCTCTCACAATAGTCTTAAACAAGACATCTCAAGACCTAATAAGACGTCAAACAATTCTGGCAACTTGTCCCCAAGAAATCAGCCACATTGTGTCTGAATATTTTGTTGGCAACCTTTAGTGAATGCACTGGGCTTCCTTCCTCAAAGCTTAAAGCACTATCAGTTTGGCACAAAACTTTCATTTTTGAGAAAGCTCCCGCCCATAAACATCAAGTCAATTGCCACTGGAAACAAGTGACACATTAGCAGATCCCAATCCAGCAACACTCTCATCCCATTTTGGAACAGCAAAGGGTATCAAATAGGAATTTAGATCCGGTGGGGAGGCAATCTTCCAATTAATCTTTGCACTGTAACTAAATGGAGTTTGTGGGGCTTCTTTTTGTTTGGCCCCAGTAAAACATCTACTGATTAGCTCCTGCGTTGGCAACTCCTGTAAAATTATAACACCACCATTTCCCAACCATTTCCTCATATATCATATGAACTATAACAGGGCTTTGGAGAAGCTCACCCTTTTTCACTTTTTCATCAACAGAAATGACAGATACAATATTTACTTGATTTAGCTTGAATTTATCATGATTGCTATTAAAGCTGCAGTGCTTGATAGGTACGAGGCTAAGGTGGGAGCTATCTAGCTTCCTTCCCATTTCTGTTGAGAGTTGAACATGCAATATGCACATCGATCGAGAAAAGTAAAGATGCTTATGAGGTAAAGCAGAAGCAAGCATTTCAATTATCCTGGAAAAAAGGCGTTTAGCTGCTGCTTTGTGGCTTTCATGATCATGGATGTGTGAAGAGAGAGATCGTATGTATTTCAGTAGAGTACGTTACCATCTTAATTTAGAAAGTGTGTTCTTCTGTTTTGTTCTATGGCAGTTTGCATCAATAAAGGTTTTTCCTTTTTTTCTGATATTGTGCCGTCACACTTCAATGAGGAGAATAGCATGCATGCCGGTGAATTACTGATGAATTATTCTCATCCATGAATCATACTGGCCTAATTTTTTTTACATGTTCCATGATGATGAAGATGGCACCCCTTTGCACCCTGTCAGTTTTAAAAGCTCAAATGACATACAGGTCAAACTGTGTGGGTACAGCTGTTAATGTCTGAAGTCTGTACCATAAGAAAGTGTGTCTTAAAAAAAAAAAAAAAAGAAGGAAAATCCTCGGACGTCAGCATCACTTCTCAGACGGCATAGATGTAACATTTCTGCTTCACTCGATGTCTATAACAGTGAGAATGGTGTTCATTTGGTTTCCTAGTTTTGAGAAATTTCCATGACATTAGACACAAATAATATAATTTTAAAGTAAAGCTGCTCTGATAATACCACTGAGTATAGGTTTCTGTGATGCCCATTCTTCAGTAATTTCATTAAATGTCTCCAGTGTTTTTCCCACTTCAATTTTATTGAATAGATAGCTGTGTCATTCTCCTCTCTCTCGCTAGGCTCTGGTGTTTATAATTGCCTTCTACTTATTCTAAGGCCAGAGGCTAGATGGAGCTGTATGTTAATTGTACAGGCCTCCAGACATTGCACTCAGCAGTCACTGCCAATGTGGCGAAACTAATAATGTGGTCTCAGAATTCTGAAGATAAAGTTAGTAGATGACCTTAAAGCTGTCATTTATTCCCTTTGTTCCTCTTTTTTTACCAGCGACCAATTCAAGCGTTAGTTAGAGCAAAAAATATATAATTAAAATCAATGTTCGGTGGACAATGGCCCGCTCAATAAGTCATGCTTAACTTATACTAATAAATAATACATCATATTCCATTATTGCATCTATCCAATCACATTAACCAATAACAAGGGAAGCAAGGGAACAGGTGAGTGGGAAGCAGCTCAATTTCATCCCATAAATAAGGGTTAGCTGACCAGATGGGGCTCCTGCAAGTGGCTACATCAAGACTGACAGCTGCCAGATCGCTCGCAGACTTATCAGAGCCGCGGATGACCTCAGATGTCTAGAAAGTATTTTCAGGAATGGGGGTGGCGGTGACAAGGTCAGGTGTCGAAATAATTTATTTTTTTCTTTCAAATGTCATTCCTACACACATTTTTTGGAACATTTATTAATCCTCAACAGTAAGTCTCCCACCACTCATCTTACACGGCTAAATAGGTAACAATACAAAAACATGACACATTAAATACATTCTTGTGTTCACCCTGCACCATCCCGCTGAAGTATGTTTACTTTGATAGGCATAGTATAACACAGTGTTTCCTGAGTTTCTTTTTTCTTGGGACCCGCCTTTTAAAAATGACAAACGACCCAGATCTCAATAGATCTCACCTTAGAATTATGACGTAGGTAAATATGATTCCATTTTATTGTATTTTAATATATCTTGCTACATGATGACTAATTTACCTCCAGGGATTAACCCACTAATTAACTAACTAAGACAAGGATCACATTATCACGATATTTTCCATCACTGGCATTTTACTCAATTTTTTTTACAATGACAGAAGGCCATCTGTCAATTTAATAATGATAATGATAATAATAGTTTAAATTTATATAGCACCTTTCATGAAACCCAAGGACGCTTTACATAATCGATGGGCAGACTGGGACAGAGAAGTAGACATTACACAAAAGCAGACCGACAGAGGATGGAGAGGGAGGCAGCTGGGGGAACAGAGCTAACAGAGGTTGTAGGTTCTGATAAACAGATGGTGTTTGGGGTGTTTTTTGAACATGACCAGGGGTGAGGTGTTGCGGATGTGTGCAGGGAGAGCATTCCAGAGGGTTGGGGCAGCAACACTGAAAGCTCGGTCACCGAAAGTGCAGAGTCTCGAGTGGCGGATGCGCAGTGTCTGAGGTCCGAAGGTCCCTGAGGTTGAAAGGGCCACACTGTTAAAATTTGAGCCTTCGAGCTTATGGTATTATGGAGATTTTGACTGTGACACTTGGGATGCCTGGCATATAATGCAATTATATACCCTAGTGTCAGACTTAGATGTTTGCCCTCAGTGAAGCCATTCCAAATGTAAAACTTCTTGAATTCCCCATCAAATTAATTATGTTAGATTGAAAGTTGAAAAGACCACAGAGGTTATATACACCTAAAAACCCAATAAAAGTACATGTTCACAGTATGGGACCTTTAAGTAATTCACATGAAACACTGTCAATAATGCATCCCATATACAAGTGCAGATGTCTGCGTTGAGCTACAGATTGGAGGCCTTGGAACATATCTCTGACCACTGCAGGTCCCACAGCAAATTATCATATAGGACCACTTGTTCAGAACCACTTAGCGTCTGTTTTCAATGCACCTGGTACTCTTACAGCATCATTTCGTATCGTTCAGGGTAATCCAGTAGTGGCGCCAGCTGCGATGGAGTGTACGCTGCAGGATTTCCTCCTGGTGAAGCAAGTGTTCGGGAAATCCCACATTCAGAGTCCCGCAAGCTTTCTCATCTCCTACACATGAACGGGGTCACACTCGATTTAGTTTTTGCCATGAGTTTAGATATAAACTCCCACGTTTTAAAGGAATTCATTTCAGATCATAAAATGGTTTTATTTGACATAAACTGCATTTCTGCCATTCCCTGTTCTGAGCAAACAGTATTTTTAAATAGCAATTCAGCTGCAGACTTGGCTGCTAATTTTAACTCGCATTATTGCACCTCTTAGTGCCTGGATGTAAATTACATAGTTGATAAATTTAACAGTATGTGCTTAAGAACACTGGTGAAAATACACCCCTCTGACAGGCATACCACCCCAGCAACCCAAGGCCTTGGATAAATGAAAACATTATATATATACTGTAAAAAAACACAGAATATTAATACAATACATAATGTTTGAAGTGTCTGAATTTATTTTACTGGTAAAGAGTGAGAGGCTCACCTACTTTTCCAGTCTGCCTCAAAACATGACATGATTTATTTTCAATACTATCAACAGGTAAACCCTTCCCCAGCTACTGTTGGTACCACGGTCTTGAAATATTTTGTTAAAAAAATAGAAGACATCAAATCACCCCTCCTGGGTCATGTCATGTCTACTTTTAGTCAAGCCTTTGTCCTCTGCCACATTGTTAAAAAACTTTGCCCCCAGTCACCTTTGGGGATTTGGCTGACACCGTATTTGTTATTAATCTCACAACCTGTAAACTTCACATCCTTCCTTCCAAGCTATTCAAAGAGGTTTTTGAAGTCATTTCTCCTTGGGTTCTTAAAATTGTGAATGTTTCTCTCATGTCTGGCCTGGTCCCTGACTATTTCAGAAAGGCCTGTATTGAACCTATTCTTCAGAATCCTGATTTGGAACAACCCTCCCCCATAAGAACCGTCCTATAACCAAATTACCTCTGGTTTCGTTGTTAAAAACTTGGCTGCTAGGCAACTTGAAGGAATAAAGTAAGGAAACAATTTATTCAACAAATTCCAACCTGGCTTTGGAAAGAACTATAGTATGGAAAGTCCTACTCAAAGTACCAAATGACCTCTTAATTAGTTCGAACTCCACAATTCTTGTTTTACTGGACTTGACAGCGGCATTTGACACAGTTGACTACACAATATTACTTAATGGACTGAAGAACTGGGTTGATCTAGGTGAAACTGCTCTTAACTGATTTCCATCATTTTTTTTTACTCTTGACAACTTTTCTTCTTCAGCTGCTCTCATATGATGGGGTCCAACAGGGCTCAGTCCTTGGCTCTATTTTGTTCAGTCTGTATCCGTTGCCACTTGCTCGTGTTATTTGCCTTTTAATACCTTTGTTGCCGCCTCGTTCAGTGCCAAAAATCATAACAATCTTGAATTCATGCACCACTGCTTTTCCACCAGTTAGGACCGGATGGCTTCCAACTTGCAATTGAACACAGATAAGAAGTCCTGGTTATTTGTCCTGAGAATACTTCAAACAGTCCGATCTTGGTCCACTAACAAGTAACACAGAGCAGTCAGCTAGAAATTATTTTTGATCAAAACTTCAACTTCAATCAGCACATTAAAGGTCTCACTCAACCATGCTATATACAAATCATAAATATTGCAAATTCTATTCTCTTTTATAACTTGTCTGTTTTTGGACTTGTGTGATATTTCATTTTGTAAACCACCGTGTAAATGAAGTGTAAACAGAAATAAAGTTCATTATTATTATATAGAGCTTAATTTTATGCATGTGCTTTTGAAAATATATACACGTTAAATACAATTAAGTAAGTGCATTTGAGCAGAATTAACAGGCTTTTTTCCCCCCTCTCACCAGTAAAACAAACACAGTGTAGCCTTTCATACTTGTTATAGTACAATTATCAATAATATGAACATTCAGTTTTATCCAAAACATGCTTCTCGTTGAAAGTTTTCTGACACGCTTGAAATGCAAATTTATTTGGCGACCCACATAAAATCCCCTGCGACCCACCTGTGGGTCCATCTTTGTAAATAAATATCCATCCACGGCTGCAGGCTTGCATTTGTGTGTTTTCCATACAGTTCACATTTTTGAGTCTTTAGAGTAAATTGAGCCAAAGTAGGTGAATGCAACCTAAGCCAGTTTCCAATAATATTTTGTAACCAAATAAAATAACCCACATCCTCTTCAACCTGTACAGTTTTCAAGTAAAAATGTACCTGTGCTTTTGGATTCAGCTTCTGCATTGCACGAAGATGATTAAGCTGCGCTGACTTGTCCATGTCTGTTTGCTTCCACCCACAATGAAGTGAAAAATCACAACCAAAATAAACTTCACAAAAATTGTACAGCCATAGATAACTTGATTAAATGTACCTCTGGTATCTTTTAGAATACAAAATCTCAGACCACTGAGTCAGTGAGCATGTAGGCTGAAGTACTGTGCAGGCCTACTCTTAATATAAAATTATACGTGGATACAAATATGAGTGTTACCCCAAAGGACAGACAGTGTATCTAATTCTGCATTTCACCTGAGAAGAAAAACAAATATATGTTTGAGGTGCGACGTTCACTGCCTGACACTGATTAAATACGCGACCCTATGTTGAAAATCCAAAGTCATTGACACTGTTTATCGTTTTTGTATTCCCATCCCTTTGTTTTTTACCAAATACTAGTAATCTGTCCACCTAAACATCAGGTTCCTTTAGTACTGTGCTTCCTCTGTCAGATTTAACCATTCCTTTCATTTTGCATCTTGCTCCTGGAAACATCCATTCCCTTTGCCATGCGTACCAGAACATTAACATGTCGTTAGGGCTAAGTATATTGCCGCTGTCACACAGAATCCCTGCAATTTTCCTCTGTCAGTGCTTCCACTGAGGTGACATAACATTTTATTTTTTATTTTTTGAACTGGCAATCGGGAGCAGTCACGTCCTGAGGCAAATTACTGTCATTTGTCAGATTCAGCAGTGGACATGTCGGCAAAAACACTTCTAATCTATGCATTCTGCAGCTCAGGAATATGTTAACCTATTGATAGGAAAGAATGATAGTGTATCTGTTGTTATGATAGGACACTGACTGAATTTACATGCAGAAAATATTCTAAATAAGGTTTTCTATTTATCGCCGTAGTACGTAGAGGTAACTGGATTTGGAAAACAGTGCATTTAGATTTGTCCATGCATCTCTACAAGACTTTTTATCCTTCACTCCGTCCATTTGTCTCCATTATATTTAAAACTATTGCAGGAATGGCTTGACTAAATGTCTTAAAATTTGGCACAGACGTTCACTTGGACTCTAGGAGGAACTGAAAAGACTGTAGTGGCCGTTTGTCAAAGGTAAAGGTCACTGTAACCTCATGTGCGAATCATTATTATGAATGTGAAATCAGGAACGTGTTGAGGGAATTATTTCAAATTTGGCACAAATGTTCACTTGGACTCAAAGATGAAGTGATTCAATTTCATGGGTCAAATGTCAAGTTCACTCCAGATGTTCCAGGTGTGAACAGTTATATTAAGCTATATAACAATTTACAACAAAAAAACTGTGTTGTGCAGCTCCATGAGCCAATCCCCCTTTTTCAGTTTTTATTTTATTCCAAATTTCATAATTTTCTCTAAATATTTCTGAATCCTGCATAAATTATCAGTCTACCAGGACTCTTTTAGACTTAACAGAGGATTGTGTGTGATGATAACTCCCAGACTGAATCAGCTCAGCACATGGGAAGACATTTAAATTTAGTATTTTTAACAGTTAGTCACACTTCATTGGTTTCATCAGAATGTCTCAACACAACTGGTCCCAAAGCAATAGATCAAGGCAAAAATCTAATGTTTGCCATCTCCTACTTTCATTTCATTTTTCTTCAATTACTTTTACAGATTTATTTTAATGTAGATATAAGAGGGATACGTGTCTTTAAATATATGTCTGAAATATCCTTTTTTTGAAGGAAGTAGGCATCACTTTGTTTTGCTTCAAGTACAGAAGGACGGGAAAACTTTATTGGAAAGCAAATATTAATTATTTACATATTTTTAAAGAATCTGTAAGTGATTCGTTTTTGACAAATTACCCTCCAAGGTCCAATGTGACATATTTTAATCATATATTGGGGTCAACATTTCAAAGCCAGGCATAGTTTGTTTCACAGAAATCTGCAGAGCCTTGGGTAAAGACAGGTCTAATTTATGCTGTCAGTTAACTCACTAAATACTATCAACTATGTGCAACATTTGCTTGCATTCTACCACCCAAAACCTTAATAATTGGCAATTGGCTTCTTTCTTTTTTTCCTTTATATTGGTTGCCTAGATACCTTGTTTCTGTAGCACAGTGATTAGGTGCTTATGAACTTCAAATAGCAGCCAGCTTTGACTCCTTTTGCACGATTTATTTCAGTTACTGCATGATTTTACTATTTACTTGGCAGTAATGACTATGTGTTTTAGATTTAAGATTACAAATTGCGCGCCTCAACAAGAGGACATTAAGGGGAAAAAAAAGTTCAAAAGAAATCATCACATTTTAAAACATTCAAAAAACATAGTCCAGACTCGGCTTCATGTGAAACCAGGTGTGAGGAATGACTTTGTTCTTTTCTGTGCATTTGGTCACACAGTTACACATTTCCATAATACTGTTTTAAATGGCTATAAAGCTAAAAATACATCAGTAGCTTTACATTTCTGTTCTTTACCAAGCTGAGGGAATATTTGAATCACATATGTCATAATTTTCCTCCAAATTACCTTCACTATTGTAGATTGGTGTTTATGCTCATATAGCACGTCATTTGAAACCATGTAATCTTCCATTCTGTTCTGTCTGACAGAAGTTTTGTGAACTATATGTGATGCTCTTCCCTTTTAGCTGTCTTAATTTTCGGTCTTTGAGCTGCTTTTTGTGTCTTGAAGCTGCCATGAAACGGAATAAAATCCACCCATGACAGTGTGCAATTCATGATGTGTCAGTGATACTGTGCACATTCTGAACGATTTGCTGTACCTCCCACTGGTTGATATAATGCAAATGTACTTTGTTTTTAAATTAAAGAGTGCTGAAGGTAACACTGAAACAGGGTGACCTAGTAGTTAAGAGTTTCTCACTGCTGAAAGGACAAAGACACAGCAGTCAGCATATGTCCCAGTGAGAGCTACATGTAAAAAATGCAACCTAAGATTGCATAGATGTGATGCTCACAACGGAAGAGAATGATCTGACTTCATTATCTTCATCATTTGTGTGTTTCATACAAAAACAGTGTGGCTAGAAAAACACAGGCCCGGGTCCATCATTGTTGTTGTCACATGACGTCCATTTCACACAAATGATTGGTTGGTCGACCTTGTTCCGATAAAATAAAACCTGTTTTTCCACTGCATAATATTTACATTTCTGTGTGAAAATACTCATGACATGAACAAAAGTGCGAAAAAATAGAATGTGTGCAAATTCATCTAAGTATGTAAAGGCTTTTAGGCACCAAAAATGTGGTTAGGGTTGGGAAAAAAAAGCTTTTGTGGAAATTTACATGATGAACATTACAAAACTGTGGTTTGAAATGAGACATGGACACTGGATTCCTGCGTTAAAATCCACAAATTGTCGTTCCGCCATATCCATCCCCATCCACCTCCTTCTAAGGATTGTCCCTATTTAACTACCTTATTTTTTTTCCTGCATTTATTCATACGTCTGCAAGTGAAAAGTAGTGTCAACAAAATATACTGACAAAAAGACATATAATTAAACGCTCCTACTCGTTTGTTAAATTTCATATTTGATGAGTTATGGCTAGTGTTTTTGAAATTGTAATTGTCCAGTGTGGGCATTAACAAATGACATGAAAATGTAAAATGAATAATAAATAACTTGTAGGCTGTGGTTTGGCTCAGACAAACCAAACAGTAGGCGTGATCACAGCCGGAGATGTCTAAACACAGTCTGTGTGCTTTTTTTGATAGAGAAACTTTTAGAAAATTAACAGGAGCTGTAAATGATGGGCTGTGGGCCCACTGCTTGAACTAAATCCTGACCCAACTGTAGACTCATCAATTATATATTGATGAAGTGTTGTAAGTTTGTATCTCATCACACCACCTTTTGGCACTGGTACAAAGAGGAGGACGATGCCAGAACAGCTAAAATTAAGCAGTGTTTCACAACTATGACTCTCGCTCCCATGGATAGTGTCACATGCTGCCAATCCCCTCTCATCTTGGCAGCCTCTTTCTCTGGGTTGCCTCTGGTAAGATCCTGCAAGCCAAAAAGAAGAATAAACACAAAAATTGTATACTAGAGGCACTGCTGTATCTGGAATGGAAATCCTGGCTGACTTTGACAAACTGATTAGTGAGCAGCCGGGTAACACAAGATTAATGTGTGTAATTATCATCAACATGGCCTATCTCCCAAGGAGAAATTTTTTGTGACAATAAGATGAACTTACACTATACTCCGCTCCAGTCTTTGACTAATGTCAAAGAACACATTCAAGTTTCAATCTTAAAGGATTAGTTCTGGAGCTGCAACGTTTAATCAGTTAGTTGGCGACTTCCTCAAAGTAATCCACTATTTTTATTTGTTAATTTATAATCGAAAATCAGTTTGA
>JAPQRN010000014.1:3550531-3569573 GCA_037367275.1 Coranthus polyacanthus
TTAATCAGTTAGTTGGCGACTTCCTCAAAGTAATCCACTATTTTTATTTGTTAATTTATAATCGAAAATCAGTTTGAATAATGTTTTAATAGGAAAAAGTACATTTTTCTATGACAGTAAACTGAATATCACTGGGTTAGAGACCAAACAAACGTTTGAGGATGTCATATTGGGTTATGAGAAACACTTTTTCACCATTTTCTGACATGTAATAGAACAAACAATTAAGTGATTAATCGAGAAAATAACTGACAGATGAATCTACCATGAAAACATTATTATTAGTTTTTATGAGGCGAAGCCCTGTTAGTTCTGATTTGTGAACAGAGGTTGTATGAGGTACTTATCCAGAGTCCATGGTCAGCACAGCCCCACTTCGGACAAGGAGACAGGAATACCAGCTACAGACTGTAAAGAAAGAAATAAGAAGTGGACAGAGGAACCGTGACATCGCCCATTGGTTTTGGAACTGCTATTTTGAAGTCAGCAGTTTGCTTTTCAGACGTAACCATGTCAGCTTTGTGGAGCCAGCGTTGACTGTATTTGGACAAAATGGGTGCGAGGGGTCAGAGCCATGGTTGTGCTAATGCTAACCGCCAGCTTACTGACATGGTAAAATGGTCAACTTTGTCACACGTCTGTGTAACGTAAAGCCATTTTATGGTCTTGTTAGTGTAACTTATTAACTACAACCACAGTCGGAAAAACAAAAACATGTTTTATTCAATGAACAGAAGTGCCCAAAGTCTGACTCAGCGGACGAGTAAGCTGTCAATCAAAGCCTGTCAATCAAAGCCTGGCACAGCAGACTTCAAAGCCCTGTAATCGACCTGAGATCTTATTAACGGAAGAAAAAGTTATAGATGGACCACAAGAACAGTTATTGGATGGTCCAAACAAAACAAATAAGACTAGAATGACTCCGGGAAAAATGTGATTGATTTAGTATTTTTAGAGAGAAGTTCAATCTAAGTCTATGCAGCTTTTTGGAGCCAGTATCCAGCAGCCATCAGTGGTATGATAATTTTAAGATGCTTCCACATTGGCTCAATTTTGGAGCTGAGGTCCTTGCCCCTTGGTACTTGTACTTAAGCTAAAAAGCTACACCTAAAAAAAAGTGTAAGTTATATTTCGGATATTTTGTGTTTTTTTTTTATATATATATATCAACTCCATTACTAAGCCATGATGGCCCCAGATGTCTTCATCCATGACAATAACCACAATATACTTATTTCTATGTAGACATTTCAGGTCAGATTTTCCATGAAAATCCAAATGCTTGTTCTAGTTTGACTACAAGGTCTCTCTTTTGCTCCTCTATAGCTGCAACAGTGTACAGCATTACATACTGTAATGCACTGCAGAAATGCAGTTAAAAATGTTAATGTTAAAAAACAACCAGTTCCCAGTACAATACAGACTTCAAACAAAAAATTCAGGTTTAGTACACAAACATAGAAATCTTAGAGAGAACCTTTCGTTTGGATCCAAACAAACTTACCAATCGAGGCCACTGTGGATGTGAGCAGGACACCTATAAAAGTCAGTTAAAGTGCACATTCTTTCATGTATATTTCATGAACTGTGGACTTAAGTTGGAAAACACAGTGCAAATCAAAACACCTGAAGCTTTTGCTCATTCCAGCACCCATCAAGCTGTTGAGCTCATAAGTTTAAAGGTTCAATGTGAAAGATTTTGCTTTGAAATAGAGTTAGCAAATGTCAGCAATTGAGCAGCTCCCAGCACGACGCAGATACCAAGTACAATGACCGGAACAAATTTCCCCGTGGGGACAATAAAGTTTTTCACTTTATTTAAAATACTTCCAGTGCTTCTTCTTGGAGTTAGACAGTTCTTCCTGATGTGGAATTGAAACTGTGTTATCCTGTGACTTATCATGTGACTAAATCGAATCCAAAACTAACAAACAAACAAACTGATCAATTACGCTTCCTTGCAACAAATCAATGTGAGCAGGATTATATTAATTAAAAAATGTGATTGTATTTTTTCGATTTGTAATTTCTGTGAGACCGGGCTGATACTGACACACTGCTGATCCTTTCATCCTTTCAGGCTAAAACTGGCAGTAGATTGGAGTGGACATCCTGGGACCAGAAAGCTGCCAAAACTTCCACCACCCACAGGACAGAGGTGTTATTAATGTAATATAACACATAAACCAGTGGGGGAGTTGCCTTTTAACATTCCCGCCTGTTGTGGATGCCTCAGCTGCACTAAAGACACACAAGCATACAGTGAAAAGTAGATCAGTCAAACTCCAGTATTAATGCTGGGATGCTGTTTGTGTTTTCTGTCTCCAGAGGTGGTCGCAGGAGCTGGATGATTGATAGTTAGGTTCAGTGTCTTACAACATCTTTTCCACAACAGTGTCTTCAATCCTGCCTCATGCAATGACCCCGTTGACTCAGTATTTGAGAAGTATATCTATATTTATTCATTCATGTATTTATTTTTGCTTTAGTAATACAGTGTGACTATATCCTCACTGTCTCCTCTGTCAGTATAATATCTAGATCTTCCTTTGATCACTGAAGAAGTGACAACTTTTTTTGTCAGCGTGATGCAGATGGTACGTCTCATTTTAGCTCGCAGTCTGTTGCTGGACATAAATAACCCTTTGATGCCTCAATGAGTAGTGGTATTTGTTTCGATGACAATTATTGGTTACACTCTTGTATCCTCTATCAAGCAGTAATTTTAACATTCCAGCAAGAAACCGAATTGCTTTTGACATCCTGCAAATACAGAATAAATTTGAATATTGCCATTAAATATAAATATAAATATGTTACCCCAACTAACGGGGCTATGGAAAATCTAAAAGCAACTGCAGCTTGACACCCTAATTAAAATTATATTGAGAAAGCTGCAACTTGGAATGGAGGTGGCTCAGCAGGTAACTGGGAATACACTACCACCTCTGAAGGACATTTTCTCCGGCCAAAAAAGAAAGGCAGAAAGTTGATTTTTAAAAGATCCAACCCGTCCTGGACATTGTCTGTTTGCCCCCCCTCCGCTCTGGAAGAAAGCACTGGACAATTCGATGCAGCACAAACAGACCCAAAGGCTGTAACGTCTGTTTAGCTTCCACTGCCAAAGAACCCCCCGCACGTGCACACACATTCAATAAGCAGAAAAAAAAAACACTTTAGAGACTTCTTTCTAGCAGAAATACGCTGATAGACGCTGATGACCGGAATCAGGCAGGTTTCAGCTTAATCAACCCTGACCAGTGACCGTCTCATTCTGTGCTGGTCAAATTCACGCACATGGGCCACAAATTGGTTCACGTCTTGCACACAGCGACAAAGATAGTAACATCACAGACACACACTCACGTAACACGTCGTGAAGAAGACACAAAGAACAACATTACTAGAGATGACTTGCCAAGTGAAATGAACATAACATGCCTCTGTGGTAGTGGGGCCAGGCTGCTAAACTGAGCCATGAATAATCGCTCATCTGTTACTGATATGGTGTTGACGTAGTTGGATTTTGTTTTAACAAAAAAATAGCTCAAACTCTTTATTCCAACATTCGTTTGAGTGAGAGGAATTCCTGTAATATACAACTGAATTGTCCATTCAAGAAAAGTACAGAAGTGTTTGCTTATGCTGTCAATCATAGCTCTGAGAAAGAAAGAAAATAGGAACCGGCAGGTCGCACTTGTACCTGCTAATGCACATGCAACACCACATCACTTCCCTATTGCTCTTTACACGGTGAAAATAAAGAGCCATGTGTCTGTGTAATTTACAGACAAAACAGAAAAAGACCTATCATTCAGTGTAATGATTTCTAAAGGCTGCTTAAAGTCAGGGCTTGTCCTTACACGTCACCTCACTTCTGTGAGAGCAGCAGAGTGGTGTGAGTCTGAGAAGCCAAGAGTTAACTGGCCAGCACCGGATCGATCCTGGGTCAAAGCAGAGGCAGCCTGTGGGTATACAGGTCAACTGACAGCTATGTGCTCCTCCTTAACTTACTGATTTCTGCTTTAACCCTTTGACTTAAAGACTTTTACCAGTTCCACTATACTGTGTGCTCACTAAAATCTACGAGTGCAGTTTGTTGTTCAGTCAATATGTTGACTTAGCCACTTCAGTTTGGCCTGATCGTAAACAAATGACACTGCACAGTTGAACTTATTTAAGTAAAAAAAAAATACCATGGCTTAGCATGTGTGTTTGTCAGGGCTTTACTAGGACTGTGCAATAGGACTCGCATGAACGGTCATATCCTCATATCCAGATGACAATAAATATGACCATATAGTACATTTTATGTTAATTCAGTTGATAAATAGTAGGGCTGCGCAATTACTTAAATGGCAAGATCAGCCTGTGCAATGATATAATCTAGCAATTTAAAGGTCCAGATTTAGGATAATTTGGAGTGATGGACTTACAGAAATGGATAAAAAAAGCTCTTTCTTCTGATCAGAATGAAGCCGTTCTGTGACAAGTTCACTCACCTTCGTGTTTGTTTGTGTTGCGATCATGAAAATTTCCTGCCCGGATCCAGTTGCCTGGATGAAATGATAGAATTTTTCATTTCAATTTGTCATTTCATATGTATGTTACGCTACAGTGCAAAGTGACAGTTTATCTCCTCCACATATCCCTGCTGCTTCTGTTTTACATCCATCCTGAAAGTTGTTCTACTATTTTGCATTAGCTTGTTCTGTTTTTTGTTTTTTTTAAAGTGGCCACAAATTTGTTTGTGACAATAATCCTGCTCCCAGCCCCTGACGTGAGTGGTTCATGGTTACAGACCAGCAAAATGTTGGTGCGACTCTGGAACCAGTTTTTGTGACTGAGAGCTGTTTTTTTTCAGATGGTCCAAATAGAAATAATGGTACTGACTCCAAACCAGCTCTGGAACTGCCTTGGTGTAACAGCCTCGCTGTGTGGAAATAAAAGAGACTTTGATGAAGAAAAAAAGATTTATATATATGAATCCAGTCAGTTTACCCTTTCGTTGCCATTGTCTGGCTATTTCTGGTTAAAATCAACATCACAAAGCTATTACCAGAAGATATGAGGTAAGGTAAGATGAAGTGTTTTCCAGTTTAACGCTAGGATTAAATGTTACAGATGCTAATGTTGACGGACTGAAACCGGCTTTGTGTTAAAGAACAGAAGCCCAGTTCAAAGCCTTTTTGAACATTTGATACTCCAGGTTGTGGTTGTTTGGAAGATATCAGTGAAACAAAAACTCATCACCGACAGAGTAAACATGGACTCAACAAAACAATATAAAAAACAATTCAGCTGCTAGCGACCCTTTTTATTTGAGCAGTGGGGGGTTTCAAATACAGGAGAAAATAGCAACCTCTATGATGGTCTGTGTGATTTTTATTTACTGGTGTTTATTTGTTTTGTTTTTCTTTTTTTGGGGGGCTAAAAATGTCCCCTTTGCACTGTTTGAATACAAGTTTGTTTACACAGTTGCAAAGAGACAAAAAGCCCACTACTTTTGTCGGCAAATAAACTCACAAGCTGTCAGCTGTTTTAACCAAGAAAACAGATCGAAAAGGAGCTGTCTTCCAATGTACACACTGAACCTTACAATGCGAAGCCTCCCTTCCCTCTCCCTTACAGCCTTCCTATTTTTGTGCTACAGTCTGGCCTTGCACATGGTGGCTTTACAATGTGTAACCCTACACCCAGGTGTTTCCTCAACCCCCATCTGTTCCCTCTGTGCCCGAGAGCCTCATCATGAATCGCTGCTCGCCGTGGCTTTTACACAGCATCGGCTGATGTCTGCTGCAAAAGAGCAACGCTTTTATAACTATAAAAACACGAGCAGGTTGATTCTGCAATTAGACGTAAAATAAGAAATGCCAGCGTGTTACTTGTAATGTCAAAATATGCTGACTGATAAATCATATTTCCATCACGGTTGTGATATGAGCAATGCACTGCAAAAGAAAGCCCTTTTGTTTTTTTGTTTTTATTTACACATGCATGCAGTCCATTTCTCGGTTTTTCAAGAGTGACTCATAAAAAAATATATAAAAATGCTACAGTCAAAACTCGACGGTCAAAACTACAGGTTGACAGTTTTTCACTCCCTAAATGACACATATGCACAAAATCTGGGGACACAAAACACCATTGATAGTGTTACAAAATACAACATAACTGTTGCATTTAGGCTACGACAATGTCATGACGAAGGCCGGTGGTTACAGTAGCAAACAGAAGCATCAAAACAGCTTGTTTAGGGTTAGGATAAGGGTCATGGGAATGGTTAATATAAAACAGTCACATGACAAAAATGACAGAAATAAACACATCATTTGTGATTATTGTTGTTCCACCTTATTTATCCCCATCCACCTCCTTCTAAGGACGGTCACTATTCATCGATGCCACTGAACTGATGAATCTTTCCTTTTTTACATCAATTCTCTCAGACAACACCAAGAGATCGTCACCGCATGATGCCAAGAGTACGTAAACATGGTTCGGTTTGAGCTCCTTCACATGTCGACCCATATTATCACTTTATAATAATAATAATATATTTGTATGTGTGTGTATATATACAGTATATATAATTTTTTTTTTCCATATACTTTTTGCTGAAGAAATATTTTCAAGGGAGTGGGGGAAATTAAACTTTAATTCCTAACAGTTAAATCAATGTTCTGTTTCTGTTGGTTATTGGTTCAATAAAAGCATGTTCAAATTTGTATTGACATTAATCCAAAACTGGGTTATTTTTACAGTGTGGTATTAGTGTTTTCACTTCAGTAAAGGAGCTGAAAACTTCTTCTGCCTCTGATTATAATGTTCTGTGTGATAACAGCCACTCATGGTGGTTATTTACGCAGCAAAAGTAATCAAGGCACGCAGTCCAGACGCCTTTGATAGTCTGTAATAATTTTAGTGTATGTCAACATTATCAGTGCCTTCGTGATCATCAGCTTGATTGTCAAGGTCAAAACTCTGAGCAGCAGTGACATTACTAATTGAGAATAGAAATGGCGATTCAATTTGCACTAATTTACCAACTGATCTGCCAATATCAGCAGCAGCGGCAGCACACATGGGGTGGCTCATTTCATTGGCTCCCTTTTGCACATTATTTTTGTCTTCTCCCTTCACAGATCAAGGGTACAGATGACTTTTGTCAGCCATCAGATGCTGTGTGGCAGATGTCACAGCATTTATTGTCACCATGATTTATTGGTTTAGAATGACCACAGCCACAGGGAAGAACACATCAAAAAGGCTAGGCGCTGGTGAAGGGGACCAACTGCATGCCAACTCCTAAGCAACTTTCATCCCTTCCCTCGTAGGACTGCACATTTTGCTTCTGGTTATTGTTTGGCCATCTGCTTTATTTCCAGCCTCTATGACTACACCGCAAAGCAAACATGGAGCGTGTGCCAAGTATCGTCACCTTCCTTTTGCCCCACTAATTCAAATCTACTGTGCCTCTTCAGTCACATTAAGCACTAATTTATTTTATAAAAAAAAAAACCAGAACAAAAAAAACTCTTATGGTAGCGCTTCATCCCTGCGGGAAATGAATCGTGCTTTATTTGTTATTTTTAACTAGATTACATTATAGCCTCTACGTCTTAGGATTGATACATCTACAGAAATGCACAGTATGTATAATATAATGAATTAAAATGAGATATCCTAGAATGATTTTAATATGAAGTGTCACAATATGATCATATTACTGTACGATTATTGGCATCATTGATCGTACATTGTACAGAGGGCAAGATAAAAAGACATAATGTACATCTGGCAACGCTGAACCCAAACAACCTGATCGTCCTTTTTGTCGCTTCTTCACATTCCACCTTTACGTTACTTAAACCATTTCACTTCACCAAGAGAAGGTGAAGAGAGGAAGTAATATGAAGCTTCTGTTTCTCCATGCAGCGGTATTATCCAGCACCATTAGGCTGAATATGAACCAAGCTTTACCTTCGTCTCTCGCTGATGTTGCCGTCACACAGTTTCCAGCTTTCAAATACTTCTCAGCAAATTTTATTAACAATCATAAATTAAAATGTACAAATGCCTTCATGCCACACACACTGCATTGACTAAATAAATTATGATAGCAAAGCATTCCACTGATGTTTCACCTCCAAGGCTGACCTTGTGATGGCTATTCTCTGCTGATGCTTGCCGAAGATAAAAGCTATGAGCCCTTCTCACCCCCCATGCCAAGGACACACACATCATCGCTTTACTGGCCTATCTGCTCAGGTGATGCATGGCTCCTATAGCCAGTCAGTCTAAGGCAGTATTAATAACAAACTATGTGAGGCAGCAACCAACTCATCACATTCGAGAGCTCAGGATCCTTGGTTTCTTAATGCACTCAATACGTTTTATAACAATTTAATGCATTTGGTTTACTTGGGAAATGCTAATAATATGTCAAGGGGACAGAAATATGTGTGCATGACTTTAAAGACTCATTCAGTTCAGTTCATTGTCATTTATATAGTAACAAAACATTTGCAATTCCAATTGAGTTTTGTTCCAAACACAGCGTTCATAATTGTGTGTTATAGAAGAATTTATTAAGGTCAAGACCTTTGAGTGTCATAAAGAGAAACCCAACAAATCCACCTTGATCAAGCATTTGGCAACAGTGGGAAGGAAAACACTTTTAACGGGAAGAGACCTGTGACAGAGCGACTCTCAGGGTGGGTGGCCATCTGCCTCAACCCCATCGGGGTGAGTTGAGAACTGAGAGAGAAAAGAAGAGCATCGAGAGAAAAAAAAACAAACAAGCGCTGTCAAGTCGGTGGGGCCATTAAGCACACATCAGAAACATACAGAGCTGGAGATACCAGCAGAAAGGTGCAGTTAAGGCACAGACTAAACCAGAAGAACTATATTACGTCAATAGATCCTCAAGGCGCTTTGTTTAAATTGGGGAAGAAAATCGATAGAGGGATAGGTGCTCCTTAACGCGCTGAAGGCAATTTTAAGAAGAAAGTGAAACAAAATCTACACTCTAGTGTCAGAAAAGGACATCTTGTGACTGGCAGGAAAGTGAGCAGCAAAGAACAGCCAATGCTTGAAATTCATTAGGTATCAGTGGGAGACAAAGCACTGACAGGTGTTTATGCAAATCATCAGCGAATGAATTCATCTCCCTAATGGGGAAAACAGCAGTCTCAGAATAATGTGAAGCATGTGGAAGTAAATGATAGTCCACTTGTGAAGTCGTAAGTATATTGTAAGCCGTACAGTGTGTTGTGGTAAAGATGCACTGTTGGGATTAATTATTATAGACTGTTATCTGTTTCATGCTGTATTCTTAGAACATATGGTGTAATTACACTTACAATTCAGTCAGCGTACTGTGTTGCACTTTAGACATTTTACAGTTTGTTGCATGCAATCACTACTACTGTTTCGTTTGTCAAGCTTATATGTATTTCCTGAAAATACTATTGGTATTTTCTGTTGACATGGTAATCATTGAAAAGGAAAAGAATGGATGTAAAATGTGCAACTAAATGCTCAAGGTTTCTTCTGACTTTGCTCAGTAGTCACTGTAATATCAAATAATATATCCATTCAGAAGGTTTCACTTCAGGTCCCTCCTTGTAACCAAAGGTCCAGGGTTAAGTCTGTTTTATTTATTTAGTGTTTACGTGTATAGGGACAAGTATAGATTGTTGCCACAGACCAAAGCATTTATAGCCTTAGCTTATATAGCTGGGCTTTTAAAATACATAAATCTATAATACAACATATATAAGGACGGTACAAATACAAACTCTAACACAAGAGTACACAATGAACAGACTAACGAAAGTACATAAAAAAAAAAAAAAGTGCAGTGAGTTATTCATAACAGCATGACATGAAGGTCCCTCTTTAAAAAATGCGTCTTCCTGTCCAAAATTGTAATTGCTTGATTATATATCATCATAAGGGGCTTGATTGTTGTAGATGCCGCTTGTGAGCGGGAGATCACACGGTAATTTAAATGTGGAATGAAACTGAAACTATATGCAGCATAAAATCAGTCTCTAATGAACATAAATATATGTAGGTTTGCTTTTGCGACCTTTCTCACCCTTTTAACGTAGTTTTCAAATTTTAGGTCTGCTTCAAAAAGCTAAATGAACTTGCATTTTTATGTAGTGCTTTTCTACCTTGACGGTACCGCAAGCGCTTTACAATGTGTCACATTCACCCATTTGCACACAAACACACATAGTACATTCACTTGCCGGTGGCACGGCCTCTCGGGGCAATTTGGGATTCAGTGTCTTGCCCAAGGACACTTTCGACATGTGGACAGATAGAACCACCAACCCGGAGTGGACGACCCGCTCTACATCCTGAGCCACAGCCTCAGACATGCCGAGTTACAATCTGTGGAAAAGATATGAATAAGTGAATAAGTCCTTGGACCAAAGGCCTGAACTGAAGTGGGAAAAGAGACGTCAAGCTCCGTTTGCTTGGAACCAACAGCAAAATGAGCTCAGGCTGAAGGAGCTGGCCTCATTAGATGCATTCAAAATGACTTGGAGGCAGCCACATGTGACTGTAGATGTTTTGCCTGATTCACTTATGCATTGGTATTCATTGCTTTTGATGCATATTCGTTAATTACATTTGATATTGCAATTTATTTTGATTGTGTATGGTGTTTGTATGTATAGATGAACCTATGGCTGCTAAACTGAGCTGCTCTGCTCTTGTAAAAGAGATTTTTAATTCCATTGAGTCTTTCCTGGTCAAATAAATAATGAATAAATAAAGCTATGACATCACCATGTCAATAAGAACATTAAAAAATAAAATATGTTTAGGGAGGCTATGGGGGATGGTTAAATCTTTTTTTTTTTCAGAAGACTATTATGTGTCATTAAGTATGCAGTGGCTCATCACTTTAAAGAAACAGCAACAGAATAATGGTTTGAGCTAGTGAGAAGTTTCTCACTTTCAACTCAGATTACTCCATTTGTTTCTCATAGTGACATCAATTAACGCACAGTCTGATAAATATTCAAAGTTCTTTTCATATCCTGTCATGGGAGAACAAAATGAAGACGGTGCACGAGGCTTACATCTTATTAATGACTCATTTACTTTGATCACAAGCTGTCATTACACTGTTTGTTTCTTTTATTTTGTGCCATTCAACATCTGCCAAGAGACTGTAAAAAAAAAAAAAAAAAAAAATCTGCCATTTAAGTTAAAAAGGAACAAAAAAAAAGTCATGACTGTCGGGTTTGATAAGTGCCTGATGTACACATGACTAAAATGACTGGACTGGTTAAGTGATTTATGAAAGGCTTAATTACATTGTCTTGAGTTACTGTATCTGTCACATCCCCAGCTGTTCCACAAACTTCAAAACAATGCATATTCGCGCTTGTTTATGTAACTTGTCTATAGGGGCAAATATGTAAATGCTGAGTCCTTGATATTCTAGTGAAGCCTCCCTATTTTAGTGTGCACAGCATATCCCTGCACCAATTGACTCTAATGAATACCTCCTCTATGTCACGCATTGCAACCTTGAGCTAGATGTCCTTAAATTCACTAGCCTGGTCATACATGGTGGCGGTGACTGTGGCCTTCTTCTTGAGGAAAATAGCAGAATACGTGCAAGTTAAAATCGAGACGTTTAAGACTGTTATGAACATTTAACGTCTTTGCTGGTGTCGTGCCTTTGTTCGTCATTTTGGATCGCATCTTTTAGGCATTTTTGTGAACTTTTTTCTGTATTAAACCCTGGCATCTTCCCTTAAGCCTAATCAGGTGCTGCTCACGCTGGTGTTGCTCACCATGTGAATACAGAATATAACTATTTATTACAATGTTTGTTTTTTTTATTATTTTATTTTGCATAAATTACAAACAGTGGTCAAAAAAGGCCCACCTAAACATCAATGTCAGTTCAAGTGCATGCTATAAATAGAATATTTTCACCACTTTTACCTTTCCATCAGACGGCCCTTTCAAACGGGGAACTGAAGCAGTTATATCGCTCTCTTCAAAGCCACCAGAATCCTTTGACATAAACAGCCCCCACTTTGTTCCCTAAATTCCCCACCTCCCCAACACCATCATGCTTACATTGATAACAAACATAGTTTTAGACTTTTTTAAGGAGCGGTAGAAACCCTGGTAATGCCTGGGCATGAAATGGTCTCTTATAAATGACAGAAACATTGAAACGTTTGCTACAAAAGTATCACTCAAATCCGATACATTCACATCAGACTGCAAAGGTAATTCCTTTGATTCACTTACTTAGTCAAGTCAGTCTGTGAAGGAAATGTGCCACTGAGTCACTTCACTAATCACATCAGAACCAGTGATTTCAGAGTGGAGGACAGTCAGTGCTTACCAAATCATTAAGGTCAATAAACTGTGGGTATATTTAGCCTGCATGTACACATCTTCCCCTACCTCCTGCTTCGCGCTCACACTCTATGATCTTGTTTGTGTCTCAGCGCTCGGCTAATTTTGCACTTGGATGTAACTTTGGCTCACAGGAGAATGCTTCTCTTTTGCATAATCTTGTTTCTAAGGCTACAGTTGTAATACAACTGCAGTCAGAAATGCCATGCGGAGTCAACCCCCAGAGTGATGCAGTGCAAGTCAAGTGTCCAATGATTTCACAGTCATTCTAATGCAATGAAGTCTATCTTCGCATCGCTGTACATAAAAGAGAACAAAGACTAAAAACCCATCTACAAAGTGAGTGAAAATCAACAGTGGCGCTGTGCGTGCTGTACATGCTCCATGAAAACAACTCAAACAAACACAGAGAAAGTGACAAGAAGGGTGTGATTCTGAACAGAAGGACTGTGACCAGACAAGATGTGGAGCTTGTACCTAAAAGAGGTGCTATACTTCAGTCACATGGATGTGGTTTGGGTATGAAAAGTCTGACGCGGACCAAGTAAACGGACTTCACAAAGTAAGGCGTGGACCAGTCCCCACTCAAACACCACTCATCTCTTAATGTTTTACATTTGGTTACATGCTTAATTGAACATTTGCAGGAATAAAAGGAGAAAAATGAAAAATGTAATGTCGAGTATATAATTTAAAAAGTAAGAATAGATCTTTCCATGGGGTTTACATAAATTGCGCTGAAGGTATCTGCATCATTATCTGGATTTGAAAGGTCTTCATCACATCTAGAATGCTGTGTTGCCAGATATACAATTAGACCAGTAGAGCTGACTGTGTTTTTTCAGTTATCTGAGGAACTTCAGTCTCTTAAGGCTTTCTGCATTTGTCAGTGTTTTGGTCCCATTTCAAGTTATTGCAAATGTGTGACAAGGAACTTGAAGGAGTCGCTGAAGGGGTTACTGTAATCAGGTGATTGCTAATAAGTAATAGTTGCTTTTATTGATTGTTGTTCTTATTTTCATCGATGATTTCAGTAGTCTTTCCTTTTTGTTCAGCACCAGGAGCCTGTTCCATAAGGTGAATCGACCAAGCTCATTTTGTTTAGTGTGACTCGTCAGTTGATTCAGTCTTAGGGCTGCAAATAACGATTATTTTCTCAATTCATTGATTGTTTGGTTTATAAAAGGTCAGAAAATAGCCCAAGATGACGTCCTCAACCCGAAGATGTTCGGTTTACTTTCACAGATGAGGAACATTTACATTTCAGGAGCTGGAATGAGAGAATTTTGACTTTTTTTCTTTCTTAAAAAAATATTCAAATCAATGAATCGATTATCAAAATAGTTGATTACTTTAATAGTCGACAACGTATCGATCAATAGTAGCAGCTCTATATATTCAGTTCCATGAAGAAAAATTTGCTTTATGAAACCAAATCGAGTCAGACTAACCAAAATAAGAAGCATGTCGACTTTCTGTTGTCATTTTTCCATAAATTATACATTTCTAGTTTCCACTGCAGTTTGAATAATTACAACGTTATATTTCGCGGACTACAAACTTTAATTACTAAAAAAAAAAAAAAAAAAATTTCCGAGCGGATAAATTTATAAAATTATGCGTAAAGTAGCAGTTCTGTGCCATTACATTCACCTAAGTGCCATCCATCAATAATGTCAAGCATTACTGGACCAATTTATTAAAAGCATCTGTATTAAAAGTTCTGTGCAAACCAAGATAAAACATGTCACTTTCATTGAGCACAGTGATACATCATAAAGCTGCCTAAATACAGTTTTCATTTAGAGAAGAGTTGTTGTGCAACGTGTTTCCTGTGGGGAAAAAAAAAAACCATCTACTCGTGGTCAATTCTCGGCCTCCACCTTTACTGTTGATCTGCTTAAAAGCCGTTGCTCCTCTTTGACGTCTTCTCTCATCTTTCCGTATCATCTACATTACATACACTGGCACTTTTTTCCCAGCGTCGGTATTCCTACAACAGAATATACAGAGTGGAAATCAGTGGCGGTGGGAGTCCCGCGGGATTGTGGGACAAAAGTGGGATAGATCTGCGCTGTCAAGAGACCACTGGCATTTGATATTTCTGTCTCCATCTTGAGAGTTGAAACTAAATAGACTGTGTCCCAGGACTTGGAAGAGTTCTAAACTCAAATAAACAAAGAATTCATTTACATCTATTAATATTAAGTGAAACTGTTGGTTTCTTAACAAGGCTACCAGTGTGTGCTAGGTGTTTATCACAGAGATGATGATACAGAAGTTCATTGTTAAGAGGTTACTTCTTGATCTTGCCACATGTCTTTTAAATGTATATTTATGAGGACCCCTGGCACTTGAAAGCAAGCCAACTCAAGCCCTAAGCACGTAATTCCCCCTTAATTAATGTATTTATTCAACAGCATGTTCAAGCCGTAGTGTGCCCTCTCTCTTCAAACTGCCCTTTTTGAAGATGTTGTTATGCACTTAATAGCTGAGACGCACATTGTTTTTATTTTAGTTCCAGAGATAACAACAGTGCCTATTTCCATTTTGCAAGGACAGAGGAGAACATGTGATTTAAGATACACATAAATAGAGAGTTAAATTAAGTGCCAGAAATAAATATGTGCAAAGGAGGAAAAAGAAGCAGCTTTCTGGTGGGAATCAGAAATGGAGCGTGAAGCTTATGAAACAGCAATGCCACAGGCTCATACAATTATCTTTCAATTCCCATGGCAAAGTAATGTTATTGTTCCAACTATATTTTCCGCAGAAAAAAAAAAAAAATTCTGTGAAATAGTTACCAATTTACTAGAGGATCCAATGCATCAGGATGGAGCATGTGTTGTGAATAGCAAAGAATGAGGAGTGAACGTATCCTTAAGTGTGTTGTGGTATGAACATTATTTTTGAAAAGTTTCACATTAGTGTATCTAATTTCAAATGTTTGAAAACTAGTGTCGCGGTACTGTAGCTCACTGTAGTTTGTAAACCCGTCTTTATAGTTTTGGCTGGTGGTTATTTCATTTTAATCTTCCTTCACGCTACAGCATGTAACATTTTTGCATGAAAATATCTAAAAACAACTTGGCTCATGACATATATGGTGTTGCCTTTTGTTGCCTACATTATTCAAATGTTTCCCGCAGTGTTCAATTCCAGAGAAGTCCAAAATTATCGGTACGTTTCATATTAATAACCAATAATATTTAAGGCCACTTGTGACTATTTCATCAGAATAAAATGACCGTGAATGAATTGTTACCACAATCAATCGTGGTGAAAACAACTACTACCATGATCCCACGCAACATCACAGCATCACATATTACTACATCTTTCATTATTGTTTTGATTGAGAGACTCCTAGCAGCAGGAATTACACACCGTGTTTAAAAAGTGAACAACATTCAGTCACAGCAGACTCTTATTATCTGCAGTATAGTATAGGGCTGGGCGACTAATCGAATTACATGATGAATAGACATTATGACTTTCTAATCGAGCCAGTTCTGCTCATGTGAAATGTTCGCTAAATTAATTCCCTCACATGGCAGCGGTGTTAGAGAAGCTGCCATGAACGCAGATCTTTGTAAACTTACTAAGAAGTTGAACTGCAGTGGGGAGAGATGTAGTTTGGTTGACTAAAACTATGCAGAAAAAAAGGATGAAAATAACAATGTTGTTCTGAGATGAAGTTGTTACAGTGCAATCAATGCACTAAACAGATCTGAACTGGAACTCAGATGTACCTGGGTTGTACTTTTTTATTGGTATTTTTTATTGTCTTTTATCTACTATTGTATTTTTACTTTTCTTTGCACCCTTTGCACTTTGTATTTGTGTCCCTGTTTGCACGGCTCCGCTGCAACTACGCACTTTTCTGTTGTTTTTTTCCTGGTTGATTCTTATTGTTGTGTCCACGTCCTCGTTGCCTTCTGCTGCAAAATAACTTTAACCCCCTTGAGGGACAATAACGACCTGAGTTGAGTTGAGTTGAGCTGAACTCTTATGATTGAATCCCTGAATTCGTGTTTATTGTGCATTGTGAATCATTTAAAAATATCTACTATGAAGTATGAAGTATGTGAACTCTCCAGCTTACAAAGGAGACGCAGCCGAAACTGGACATCCTCAGCACTAAGGCAGCAGTGATCTGTATACAGTACATATTTGTCATTGTGACCATTATGACCTGCTAACTCCCACGTTATTAGTGAACATCAATAAAATGCTTGCTGTACATCTGGGAAAACAATGCGATGTTTGGAGTTGCATCTGATTCTGAACTGACTGCTCACATTGCCCAGCTCTCACAGCCACGGATCACGACGCAAACATCAGCTGTGGTTGCCTGGAGATTTTACCTCCAGTGCAAGAAAAATGATCAACGTCTTACACTTTTATATTAAAAAACAGCCTAATTTACTCTCTTTTTTTAATAAACACCACAATGGAAACTGTTAAGTAGCTTTGTGACTCCATTTGTCAAGCTGCTGTGCCTGATTAGTCTGGTGGCTGTGTGGCTCACATCCTCTTCCTGTGATCATTTAAGGGGGGGTTTCAGTAGATTAAAACCTGCCTTCTATGCCTCATCTGACTTCCATGTTGTAATATTGTGTCCTTCTCCTTACAATGCTCAAGGGAATGTTCCTTGGTATCCATGGGGGCGTTGTCTGCTGTAGACTGAGATTGCCCCTGGTCACTGAGTGGGTAGCAAGCCCATTACAGTGTGACCCTTGAGGGTCATTCAGAAGAGGGCAATCAATCTCCAGATGAATATGTCTGCTACCTTTCAGGAGAGGATGCAAAGGATATAGTCAAAGTGGTAAGATGAAATCAATGCCGTGAAAGGGAGATTTTATATGAATTAAATTTCCTTGTCTAACATACGGTGACAGAAATAGAAGTTGCTCTATTAGAATTTTTGAAACAAATTGAATTACACTCCATTAATAAATGGAAAACATAAAAGAAATACAAATGGTTGTAGGTAAACTAGTGGTAGAATCTAAGTACATTTACTCAAGTACTGTACCTGAAAATAAAAATCAACTGAGTTTTGACCTATTATTATGCAGTAGATTATGCTCATCAGACGTATACAGGAATTAAAACAAGCTCCACCATTATCAGCTGCAATATGAAAGATGACAATAATGCATTGATGCATATAATCCAGTAATATGTATATCAGTCTGAAACGGGCCACTCTGTCTCCGTTTACTCTGCCCTCTACAGGGTGAACACCAGCTATTACAACTGAATAAAATAGACATTTCCTATTAGCTGATCTGGTTCAATAAATGCATAAATGCTCAGTAACAGGCAGCCTGCAGTGGTTAATGAGCAGAGCATTTTTGCTGCCATTGCAATTGCAATCCAGCTTTCCAGGCCTAAGTTTTCAGCATAGGTTTCTAACTGTTGGAAACACCTGTATTTACACCGACAGATATAGCCTGTGATCACAACCCCAAGGACAATATCAACACTTGTAGATATCTGTAGAGAAATCCTGAGTCATACGATGCAGCAGGATGTAAACACACACACAGAGTATCTGATACTATATCTATACTATATAGTTACTCTCTGTGACCTGTCAGCAGTTTTCTGCTGTGAACACAAGCCTTGATGCTGTTGCTGTTTAGCCTTTTTGAGGTTGTTTCATGGTTAAATGAATTAATTTATTTTATGATAAAACCATCACTCCCCAAGTAGTCTAATAGATAAAATGTGTTTGTGCTAAACTTATGGCTCCCGGGTCTCTGCAGCCCTCAGTGTTGGAGATAAGGGCGGAGCAGGTGAACAGGTGTTTGCCGGTCTGGTTCACAACTAACCTGTACTAGTAGTGTCTGCTGGTTACTGTCCTCTTCAGGTTCTCTACGAGCAGGATGGCTCATTTTTTGGATGGATGGAGTGACAATCTGGACGAGTACATCAGTACTTTCCAAACCGGACCACTGCAGCCAACGAGAGAGACAATGAGGTTGTTACCAAGCAACGGTAAACTAACGAGACTAACGCTAGTTGACATATACTTAAACAGACCACCGTGTCTCATGTCTAGACTGCATCTCCACGAGCATTTCCCCATTGAGATTCATTTAGCCTTCCGTTCCTTTTTAGAATTGAATTTACAGAACAATTACTGCGATATATGCCTTTAATGTGATATAAAATTACATCGCCAACCTTTACCTTCACCACTGACATAAATGCACAGTAGACCTACGAGAACAGCCTTTGTATTGTGTGAGCTCAGTGCAGCTATGGCATGTGTATAAATAGCATACATTTTAGACAATGCATCCCACGGACACATCCGTTGGGAATTTCACAGAAATCTATCCAAACACCGTTTAGATATTTTTTTCCTCGGCCAAAAGTATTGACAACACACAAATTGACTGAGTGATACAGCATTCCCTGGAGTGACACCATTAGTGTGGTTAAAAACTTTCCCATGATCCCACAGACTGTGGAAAAAGTGCCTGCTGATAACTGACGCAGTTGTGTGTGTGTGTGTGTGTGTGTGTGTGTGTGTCTGTGTGTGTGTGTGTGTGTGTGTGTGTGTACATGTGCCCTGCTAAAATTGAACTGTCATGGTCAAAATGGGCACTTTGATCATTTT
>JAPQRN010000014.1:3569673-3590127 GCA_037367275.1 Coranthus polyacanthus
TGTGTGTGTGTGTGTGTGTGTGTCTGTGTGTGTGTGTGTGTGTGTGTGTGTGTGTGTGTGTGTGTGTGTGTGTGTGCCTGGGCCAAACTGTAAGTAGGGCTCTCCCTTGGTGAGAGGTAGATTGATTAGCGATGAGGTCATAATTGCTGACTGAATCTCGTCCATAGTTAATCAATCTTTGGCTGAAGGATAAATACGCTGGGTGAAAAAGGACAATACTTCATGAGGTGATGCACGGTTGATAAAGGACATATTCATTCATCATGGGTGGCTTTACTTGATGGATATGCAGGCATCAATGGTGAGCCGATCTATCAATCAGGAGAAAGGGGAGGTCAGCTTTGAAGTCAAGCATCCAGTTCCACCATAGGGGAGATCTACAGAGGTACGGTATAGACATAATAGGTTTTCAAAGGGAGGTAAGGATATAATTACCTGCTTCCTTCCACCTTGAAGTATCCATTTAGTCCTATAATCTTCAGGTTAACTAGACGTGGGAATAGATCAGGCATTACTTTCTTGTATTAGACAAGTTTACTTCACGGGTTTTCTTTTTTTTACCCCGAAATTGTGTTCCTGTTAAAGCCTGTGTGAAGTACTGACTTGTGGTTGTGTGGTTTAACTGCTATCGGCTTTCAGGTCAGAATTTTTTTGGGTAGGCCAGAAATCATGTCTTGATGATACACCGGAGCCATACTCAGCATGACCCCTCCCCTTAAGACTGTTCCAGAAACCAGAACGCATTAGCAACAGTGTTCCTCCCGCTTGACTACACCTACTCAATAATAAGTCATAAAAACACGCTCTGTTCTGTGACTCATGCTGCAGAGGTAATGTATCGATTGCCTAACTTTATTTGGCTAGGTTGTGCTACGGTAATACAGGTTTCTAACTTGCATGAATAGGAGAAGAAAAGAAGACCATTGTGTTGCATACTGAAAGGAATGAGGTTGATTATCTGGTAGGTTCACCGTCCTCTGGCTCTGAATTGGATTCTGGCTCTGGTGGCTCAAACATGTCCAATAAAGCTGCTAGACGGAGCATCTTCATCTTCTTTGGGGTTTCATAGCAGCTGGCATCATTTAAGTTGAATTACTGCCTCCCCCTGGATTTAATCGTCCACTATTGTCTGATTCTGTTACAGCCTTGTAATTAGTCCATTTGCTTTCAATAATTTAAATCATTTTGTCAAAGCATCCATTTTTCAGGCCCGAATAGATTTTGACCCTTGAGAGCCGCGATTGTCAGTGTTTCGGGGCAGACAATAGCACCTATTTTTTTCATTAATGAAATTGAATTTTATGTACTCGGCGATAGTTTTAATAATTCAGTTTTATCCAATGGTTTTCTGTGGCGTGACAAACCCAGACCTAGAGCTTCAATGACTAATGACTGATTAATCATTAGTCTGTCTTAAATGAAACCTGATAAATTGACAAAATGTGATTTGCTCTGTTATACATTGATGATCTAACTGTCTTTGGCTACTTCACTATTTCACTTTTATACATGGGGGACACCATTCATCCAGAAAATCCTGTATATCCACATATAATTGTTATATCCCTGTTTATAACGCATACGCTTTACATGGACTTAAAAGATAAGCACATTTTTAAGCTGTTAGGGGCACTGTTAATTGGTCTTGCGCACGGGAAATAGTATATGAGGGATGCATTTGTATATTGTGCGTCCCGTTTTCTTTGGAGCTGAATCCTAAAACATAGCTTACAAAGTGAGACAGATCGGCAACAGGAGACACCTGCTCTTCACATGTGAAAATTTCTTTCATTTTAATGTTGTTTGTGACATTCCTTCTCTGGGTCCACAATGAAATACACTGAACCTCTCGAATTATGAATCTCTGAGCAACCCTTTGATGTCAGCTCCTTTTGAACCAAATTCAATAACCATAATAAAGATGAAGGGAACAGAAGCAATTTTTCACTGTGCTTCTTGCTATCCAAAGCACTGCACCGACTGCCACACCGTATACCACCTCACTCCCCCCACAGAGACTAACTGAAATGCCCAAAAGCAAATATTATTTCTTACAGATGTCAAGCTATTTCCTCTCCTGCCATAACTGCACTAAGCTTAGAAAGTATACATTAGCCTGACGTCACCAGCTAAAGTGCGCTATTTGTCTACTTTCTTCTCAAGCTTAACAAGCCTGCCCACAGACCTTTTCACTGCTGCTACCTGCCTTCCCTTGGTGTTTTTTTTTAAAGGGATTTGAACACCACCACACACTGGCACTTTGACAGTCACTTTGCTCTCTCTGATTACATTACAAAAACCCCTCCAAGCAAATGTGCAGGCATTCGGGTCTATGAATCCGCTTTTGGGACTAAACCGCAGAGAAGACTTTCCTATTTACAGTTTAGCCCAAAGCAAGTTCAGCTTGACAGGGGTGCTACTTTGATGTCACAGCAGTTTTTTTTTTCCAATTATATCTGAGTCACATGAGATTATTTAATTGCACCATTATTAACAGAATTACCTTTAATGTACCCATGCTTTTGGTGTAATGAATGAATTCAGTGGAGCCTCGGTGCTTAACCTAAGATGGAGACCAGATACGGATTCTTGCTCTCCCTCTTGCCCATATAATCAAATTACTTCATAACCTGAGAATAAAATTAATTAAAGTCATACGCTGTTGAATAACTGGGTTTAATAAAAGTTAATCGAAACTTTCTGTTCATCACCACAAGCAATTCAAAGCACCTTTCCTTCTACTAAAGGGGCTGCTGCCTGGGGAAAATGGCAGCAAGGTGAATTTCACCAATATGCCTGACTCTGACGCAGCGCTTCTGTGTACTTTCGAGAAAGAGGACACTAATTTAGATGAAACGACAATTTATTTTTCTTTTCTTGGCAACATACAGAATATAGAATAGAATATAACATCTGGTGATATCATGGCAATTCATTTCCCATCATATATAATCTCTAGGATGCCTTTTTTGACAAGTTAACATTACTTTTATAAAGTTTTGCATTAACTTCAGTCTCACTTTTAAATGTTTTTTTGTTTTTTTTAAGATCATGCAAATACACAACAAAACTACATTTCTAGTGTCAAATAGAAATGACATTCACATCCAGCTAAATTGCAAATCCAATTACATTTCGTAATACATGCCACTCGCGTTATGTTTTGCTACAAATGCAATCTGTGCCTTTATTTTGTTGCAAAGAAATATAATTTGTCATTGAAGGATCTGGGACTTGTTCTGCCTTTCCTCCATGGGCAAAAGATATTTAGAATGGCTTTACCACCAGAAAGTGGAGTTTATATTCTAACAAGGTGTTTAGGTTTAGCCAAAAAAACAGTACTTTCTTTAGCATTAGGAGAAGATAATTGTTTGTTAAATATTAATAAATACACTGGGTGTCAATTCTTTATTACAATTTTGCAGACTTTTTCTGTATTAAACCAAGATCTGGCATCTTTCCCTAAACCTGTTATCAGTGCCTAAACCTAACCATAAAAAGTTTAATAATCTGTCATCAAAACCAGATGATGTTGTAAATTGAGTCAGTGAATATTATGGTGGAGCAATAAATACCGTATTTCCTCAAATAAAATCCAGGAGTCAATTACAAGCCGGGTCTCTAATAATAGCCGGGGTCGAGGTCGACCTGAACAAATAAAGGCTGCTCCCCACATACAGGCTGGATAAAAAATAATATGGATAAACCTCAGGTGTCATATAATGTGCTGCCAGTTAAGCACAATATACACTTCTAGTACTTCAATTTAATGCTTTCACCAATATAATGCTGCTGTTATAATGCAACACTTTGTTTTTGTAGATCACTCATCTGAAGTACTACGGTCTGATCTTATTTTGGAATATTTCAACTAAACTGTAGTTTCTAGAAGCAACGAATGAAGCAATGAATGGTTTCCATTCACTGAAACGCCAGAGGGCTTTTCATTTGAAATGGTTGAGGAAGAGTTGAGTTTTTATTAAAAGTGCAATGCAGTCATTTTAACATCACGGACAGGGGTGGATCAAAACTAGGTTTGATGCTACATATGACCATTGCTACTTATGAAACAGCGGGAATTAGAAATAAAGGCCTCCCTCTAATGCAGACCTCCTTCAAATAAAGGCCCGGCACCTTCTGCAGCTGACGTGAATAAAGGCCCCGGTCACTATTTTAGGAAATGTGCTAAGTTCTTTGTTAAGAAGTAACATTTACGTCAAGAGCAACATTTTATCATTTCAAATTTACATCAGTAAACAACATGTTCACACAACATGTCACGTGGGAGGCATTACATTTATTACAACGCATATTGGCGGTTACAGTTTAGTTGCTTATAAACGCAATTTCCATGACTCGGTGTTGAATGAAACCAGCATGGAACCGACAACCAATGATACAAATTGTGTAGCTTTGTCAGAATTTATCAGAGCACACTCGACTAATGTGTCATGAAGAGATGTGTGGGCTAATGTGGCGTCGCCTCTTACTATTTCTACAAGTAATATGTTAAAAGTGTTTTTGTTGACGTTACTTTCATCTAATATGGGGAAGTGCGAGTTCACCGAGATCTGGCTTGAGAACAGCGCATTTATTGTTTGGCTGAAGCCTGCTAAAAAATAACAAAATTGAAGACAAAAAAAAAAGTCAAAAGAGGAACTGTGATTATAAAGGCATTAGAGTTGTAAAGCAAAACAAAAAAAACCCCCATAAAACGGCAACAAACATCCACCAGCAAACGCCACCATGCCATTACTCAGCCTTACTTTGTATTCGCATCAGGAGCATCACCAAAGCCTGGTCCCAGTGCAACAGACTCAACACAAACAACTAGGTCTTAAATTGCCTTTGTGATGGTCTTAAAACGCTCTTATTTAACTTGCTGAAAACCCTGCATCATCCACTAATCTAAAGGCAACTTTTTGCATCGGAGTGAGCAAACAAATCATCAGCTGATTGCTTATTATAATGCACTCAAATTAATGTCCCTGCATTCCTCCATGTCTAATGCACCTGCTTATTGAAAACAATTACCCATCAGAGCTACCATTGTAATCACTCCCTCTTGTAATTTCAGTTCGTATGAATGCTCTCGCTGTCTGCATTGTCATTAAAAAAAACTTTAATTAAGTTAAGACTTTAATAGCCACCGCCATCCCAAGTGTGACCGATATATCTCAGTTTTAGTGTTTGGTCCAGCTGTTAAATGATACCAAATAACTTTCTACACTTTGTCTGTTTCTTTATGGGGATGTCAGTGTCAGCCACGTGCATTTACCCTTGTAGAGTTGTTTTGTATTCTGCACATGGTAATGAATATATTGATTTACATTTTAGGCCTTGGCTAGAAGTCGTGGATAGTGATGACAATATTTCTGCAGGCAATAAGGTGAGGAGATTAAAAATGGATCCCAGAGAGTATGGATGAGGATGAGAGGAGGGAAAAATGCCCAGTGAGTCACTGTCTGGTGTATTCAGTTTATGATCTAATGAAATCAGATCAGTTTACATCAAGACATCATCATTAAATTCTCTTTTCAAAATGATGTAAAGCAAAATCGAAATGACCGTATTTAATATTTGACATCGTCCTGTGTTGTGTGTGTATGTGTCTCTTGTGTTTTCTAGAGATGCACTGATCAATCAGCTGGTGACCGGAATCGGTCAGTTTTCAGCTTGATTGGTCATGACCAGTGACCAGATATATCCAATTCTATATCAAATATACATGCATGAGCTGCACAATGGTTCACATTATGTGCACAGTGACACAGAAAACATCACACATGCACACATAGCTACCACGGAAGGTTTTCACCGTGACTGAAGACGCAAAAAAACACAATTATCGTTATTGTTATTGTTACATACAATTAACAAGTTAAGCCCGGCACACGTCTCTGCATGCTACATTATGTCAACATTTGTGAATCAAAAATATATATACAAAAATGTCCACAAAGATGTCCACATTTTAGATATTTAACCTTCTCTGGAACTTTTTTTTTTGCCTTTTCCTAACAGGCAGGAGGTGGTTGAGGTGGATGGTGGATATATAAAATCCTGGACTTTGCCATCAGAGACTAGAGTTTACATCCCAACTCACATAAGATTGTTTTGGTTTTTTTTTGCTTTAGGCAATAGAAGTGCTTTGGTTAAGGATAGGAAAAGATTGTGGTTTGGTTTAAATGCAATAAATACATTGTGGTATCACATCTTTTTCAGTATTAACAGTTCAACATGTAAGATTTGCCTACACAAATGTAAGCAGCCTGTGTGAACTCACACATCAAACCTTTAAAACAAGCCCTGACATTTCTTCTTAACCCTAATCAAGTCCTAAACCTAAAGTCAATCAATGAATTAGTGTAGATATCAGGGTAAATACGATACTTGACAGATATGGTTGAAAAGTGTCATGAGTGGTTAAAACACTATATCTCTGATTCACAAATCCAACAATATTGAAAGGAAACATATTTTTGTTTTATAAAGTTTGAGATTATATGTGTGTGGTTTCCAGAAACTTGCTTTTTTCCTGGCATCTGTCCTACCAAGTTCACTACTTCTTCCAAACTCCATATAAACATATGCAAGTTTTTCTACTTTTTAAAATGTAATTTTTCCTTCTTGGCCCACGTTCTGTTGTCTCTGGCTCAGTAATTCTGGCATAATTCTGCAGAGAGATGGACAGACAGAAGGGGATGGAGTGCAATTCATTTTTAGTTGGATTTTATTTTTAGAAAAAAAAACAAAAAAACAAAAAAAAAACGCTCCGGCCAGGAACTTTCCTGGAGCACTTTATTTTGAGAATCGTTTGAGTGGGAGCGAGAAGATCTTGACCTGGTGCGGTTTTGGAGAAAATGGAAAATTATTTATGGTCAGTTTTTGATTATGAAGGTAAAATGGAATTCTCCAAAAAAGAAAAGGAACAAGAAATAGTCTACGGAAATCAGAAATAACTAAAAGAAAGAAAGAGAATCGGAACCAGCAGGTCAGACTTGTAAAATATCGGAATTGACCAAGAAAATGACTGGTGTGTCTGTAGTGTTTTCTGAAATCCTGCTCAGTGTCATTAGAGCAGCTCAGGACGGGCTGACGTTGCTCATGGTACCCAGTGTGATTTGAATTTCCCAAGGTCACAGTAATAATGCTTTGTAAATTCAGTTTTCCAGTGGATTTCCCTCTTTAATATTGTGATTAGGATGCAGTTAGGATTCATTCTGTTCACTGGAAGCTGTATTTAAATAATGTAGATATACTGAATGCCATTTTTAATGCATGACATGGCTGTAGTCTCGTATAAACTTATCTGACTGAAAACGGCAATAATGCATTATTTTGGATTTTTACCATACGTTTAATCCCCACCTTCTCACCTATTTCTAACATCCTTTCACTGCAGAGCCTTCCTGAAATGAATGCTAACGTCCCTTTCACACTCATTGGCCTCATTGGATCAAATTGCACCCAGATACTCAGTTCACAGCGGTAGTCGTTTTATTCTTGCGGCCTGATTCAATTCATTCCATCTCTATTCCTGTATTGAGAAGAAAGACAAGGGAAATTGAAATCGAGTCTCCACATGTAGAATCATTTAAAAATCATTGGTGATGCATGTTTTTGAGAAATGTTGACATGTGTTGCATCTAGTATCAGAAGGGCTAACAGGAGTTTCTTGTGCGCTTTTTCAATTGCAGTCTTTTTCAGCCCTTTCAAAGCACAGCTTTACTGTGTGATTAGGTTTTCAAAGCCGTTCTCACTACATGTTACAAAGCCTATATTTAATGTGCAAGGACAAGCATCATAAATCTCAAAAGCACTCATCAGTTTTTCTAAAATGGCAGTCTAAATCACTCAGAGGATGAAAAAGCTGACACTTCTCTCTTTGGTTGGGCGCAGAATGGGAGCTATCTAGCTTCAGATTCTTCTGACTTTTGACTCATTTATCAAACCGCGTGTTCTGCTCCCAGACTGTGGGCAAGGGAGATATTCAGCTGTTTTCAAACACTGTACAATGTGTGCCTTTTCATAGAAGCCCAGTGTTTGGCTACATGTATAAACTTTATAATGTCTGCCTATGTGACAAAGAGATTTATCGATATCTGCCAATGACTCATCGTTTGGCTATTTCAACACATTTTTGAGTCAGTGCCCATGAATGAAAAAGTTGTGAAGAGCCATTCAGATGAGGTAAAATAAGGTCATCACAGAACTGGGTTGTTTTATGCTAATTGCCTGTTTTTTTGGGGGTTTTTTTTAAACGTATTTGGGTCTTAATCTGGCTGCCTGATTTGCAGATAAAGGCAGTGCAATGTAAAGCATAAGAAATGATATTGAGTATGTGGGGTGTCTGATAAAGACAAATATGAATAAAGGAGTTGATTTTTCTTAATGCACAACTGTTTCCCAGTTCATGTAAGCTTTGCTCCTTAGATATCATCCTCGATCCATATTCAGAGCTGCTCTCTATTGATTGGGTGTGTTTCAGATAAGAGGGGATGCTGAATTGCACAGAGATAATACATTCTATGGATCACAGGAATGCAAATCAAAATCAGATACCCATGCAAATGTATGCCAAAGTCATCTTAAAGCAAAAGTATTTTATTTATTCAAATTTTTAATTTCTTATTTCAAGTCAGTATCCATGTGATTAGCATTTTCAGCACATTTTTTTTTTCTCTGATATACTGAGCCCCTTTAGAAAATAATTAATCGCCTAATGTTTTCCAGGGTCTAATTACTGACTTGCTTTCTGCTCAAAATACATAATCAGGATGTGTGATGCAAAGTCCCAAACTCTTTTACCATCACTGTACTCAGCAGTCCAGTTCTGAATCATTACACTGCAACGCTCAGCTTCTGTCCTCGTCGTTATCTGTCTGTTAGATATATATTCCAATAAAATCCTCCTGTGTATCTAGACTCTTGTTAGAGGGTTGATTTAACATTGGTTGCGAGTTTTAAAGTAAATTTGAATATGTAACCAGATAAGTCTCCCCACTGTTATTCTACTTTCAGTTAGATTAAAGTATAAAGAATTACAGCTTGACACATTAAGCTTTAAGCCTTGCTCATTACATTTGTGGTAACTAGTTCTGCTCTTATTCCAAGTGAAATATTGTGTTTTCATTTCTGACAAGCAAACACAATGATTGAAGAGATTTAACATTTATGAAACCTTCTGTTTGTCTGCTTTTGTTAGATTAAATGACACCCACGGCTGGAGTGTTTGCGCATCGGACTTTCAAAAACTGCTGTTTGAGGATTATTTTCAATGAAAGACCTCCTCACCACAATGTGGAATCTTTACAAACCAGACACATGATTGCGATGCTTGTGGAAATACGTACTGTGAATATGTCACTTGTTTCCCTTATTACATCTTGTGTGGTTCCTGGAAGATTCTGCTTACCAGAAAATGTCGTTAAGCCCCACTCCCAAGGCGTCTTTTAAATATGTCTTTCAATTAATTCATAGTATGCGTGTTCTTACCTGCGTAATGTGAATCAGCGGACAAACAAGCAAACCTTCTAATGCAGAACACTCATCACTCAAATCATCTGCTGGGCCTCTGAGCTGTCAATTATCGTACTTCAGCGAGCAGACTTTGCATACGCAAGCTAACAGTGGACCAAGCCAGTTCATTAATTGATCGTGAGTATTCCCTTTTGAGCACAAAGGCTCAATAGGACGTCTTTTGTGTGTCCTCTGCCGAGCGTTTTCTTACATATCCCATAATCTGTGTGTAGAATGCAACAGTTGTTCATCTTTGTTGTTTAGCAGGTACAAAAAATGCTGCTCAATGTGTGGTCCTAATGAGAAGGAAATTGGTCTGTGTCTCTGAAAACAAATTGGTACCTTCTGCTGCTCCCATTGATCTCGACGTTGCATTAACATACCTCAGGCCAAATAGTTGTTTGCTGTTCAGTGCCAAATTGACCGTTCCATAATTATAGTTTACCCTTGAGTAAGAATATCACCTAAACAGAGCCTTTTCAGGATGTATCTCTGAGAATCTAGAAGCTCCTCCTGGACTCCTTTGGAATCTGTGAAGCATTGTATATGCCAGGGCCCCTGTGTGTCCTGTTTCCCGCCTACATTTGCACAAGAAAATCTGGAGGCCTGCAGGCCTAGAAGTCAGCACAGTTTCTTTTGCCTTAAATTGTTCACTGCTATGCTTTGAGAACAAGCTCCCTGTCATTAGTCTGCCCCTCAAATCTCCAGCTCCGGCTAAGATGAAGGAGATCTGTCTTTGTTGAGCTCAGTCCGGCATACTGTAAGGCTCTGCTGCAGTTTGAGTCCTCCCTGGAGACACAGTGCAGGATGGATGTGCGATACACTGATGAGCACTTGTCCAACATGTCAGAAAGTTAGAACTTGAAAAATTTCCTTTACATAAGATGTGTATCTGTTTTTAGGATTACACTGAACAGAAGCTGTTCATGGACTGACTGTTGATTTTTATTCAATTCTCCACTGTCTGTCCAGGCCGTTACCATCTGTCACCAATGTGTCACATTAGTTTAGCTGCTTAAAAAGGTCTGATGTTGGAGAGGGTGATCTGGCCAAAATATCATTTTAAATTTTTAAATCGCAATCACCATCCACGATTTGAGTTTTTTTTTCATTTTTAACAGAGCAGATTAGAAACAGTTAGTGGATTTTCTATTTACATAATTAAAACACAATATTACATTAAAGATAGCTCTAGTTCTACATTATGTTGGTGTTAAAATAATGATTAATACCTATTGAATAATCCAAATAAAGAATGTTTCACATTAAATATTGAAAGTGTGGCAGCACTATAGTCTAATTTGTCCCACCACAGTTTAATACTGAACCTACAATATTTTTATACCTCTAATAATAACTTAAAAGATCTATCAGGTCGTGTTTTATGCTGTTGCTTCTGCAAAGCATGTACGTAAAACCAGAACATCTGCAGCCATCAGGAACCACAGGTGGGAAGCAACACGTACAAATACTTAGTTACTGTACTTGTTTACTAGATTTTTCTTTATTTAGAATTTTATTTACTCAGTGGCAGAAAAAGCAACATGTAACATAAACTCCTGCAGGTTAAAGTGGACAAACTGAATACTTTTAGTGCAGACAGTCTCTCTAAAGAATCACTATAAACTGACTTAAATACACTCTGTAGAGTAACAGCATTAACGCTGCAAACAACCCATGATGCAACGCTCTCTGTAAAATGTTGCAATTACACTGACACTCATTCCAAATGAATATTAGTGGAGTAATACCATTTTGACAGCACGGTTATTTATTTAATTAATGATGTGATCTGTTCAAATCCTCTGATCAGATCATTCACTTTGTCTGACGTTGCGCCAACTCAACAAATATGTGACTGATTGTTGAGTTTTTTTTAAGTGAGTTGGATTCAAATGTAGACATAATCTTCTTCCTGGAAACAGAGAAAAAAAAACATGTTAACTACAGTTAATCACATCATGAATGTAACATGAATGAAGGGACATTGTAGGTACAATCGAACTCCTCATTTGGTTGATTGATTGAATTATTTTGGTCTTTAAATTAAAATAAAAACAATGAAACAAAGGCAATAATAATAGTTAACACACAGTACATCTATAAAACATGCATAAACCATTGATGAACATCTAGTGGAAACATTATATAGATAAACATAAAGGCGCTCAAGGGCTTAAAACAAGCAAAAAAAACGAAAAAAAAACCACAGTATTGACTGTAAAGATGTGGACTGAAGCCAAAGCTTGATACAGCTTGAAAAGGACAGGCTTATAAAATATATAATATATACTGAACTTCTCTCTTTTCAAGTACATAAAAAACAAGAAGTGTTAAATGTTACCCAACAAATTATTTTAAAACAAAGACACTCCTGCTTTTTACCCTCATTCATTATGTTTTTAAAATAATTTCCATTTCATTTTGAAGAAAAAAAAAACGAAATTAATGGCAGACTTACCTTTTTGAGAGAATCTTAAAATGAGACAAGATTAGTTTCTCATAAAAAAAAAGAAAAAAAAAAAGATTATAAAAAGATTAAAGATCATCTCAGCTGTAATATTGCTTTTTCTTCTTTTTAGCTGGACACAAGCGCAATTTTACCTTACAACTCTGATGAAAACAAGAACAAGTGTCCAAAGCCGGCGCAGATGGGATGAGATTGTGTTCACTTGAATTACGTTTCTCAGAACTAGTTAAAAATGAAAAAAGTCAAGCTCAAAACTGGAGTGATGTGTCTGTGTGGCCAAAACAAATCGATAGACAGAGCAGATGAATTCAATCCCGGCTCATCAGATGAATCCTCTGGGATAGCCGAGCGCTCCCCTACACTACCCACCCATTACTACTCAATCCCTACCAAATCCCAACACAAAGCCGCCATATCCTACAAAGCAACAGAGCTGCGCTCTTGGCTTGGAAAGAGCCGTACGCTAGAGGACCTTGGGCAAAGCCCATGATGAAAATATCATATTGAATCTGTGTGATATTCACTAATATTATGTTTTGATGTCAGAGATTGGTTTTAGTGGTGATGAAAGGGATAGATGATTCACTGTTCTGCTTTGAAGTTGTTTGTTGATCAGTGTTAATAACATCATCCCTTGTGGAGGAGCACCTCGGTGCTTGTAGCAGACAGGAAGTGGAAAGAAATATGGAAGTTAAGATGAGTTTGATATCTGCGTGTGCATCCATGTGTTGAAGGGATGTGTTGGCACGTGGTTGGCTGGAGTAACGCTCTTTTACTAGACCTTTGATGTATAATGGTATTCAAAGTCTCATTGAATATAATAATGTTAAACATGTAGTCTATCTAAAGAATAAAAGAATAATGACGAATGATGAGAAAGCCATTGAGGAGAAAAAGGCTAATAGATGGTTTTTATCCTGAAGGTAACACACAAAGCACCCTGCATGTGACTATTCCAAATTTGGCATCTAAATGATAGTATTTATTTTAACATTCATTGGGGAGAACCATAAAGCTTGTGAACTCCCTCGCCAAAAACTCCATTAGAATTACTTCCATTTTCTGCCGCTTTTTAGATAAAACATGGCTCTACTGTTGCCACTCTTTATTTCTCAGATTAACTGACATTACTCGGAATTGGAGACATGTTTGAATGGTGATTTCTGATGGTGTCAAATGTAGAAACTCATTGCAGGACTGTTACCCTATAAACAAAACTGAAAAGCTTTTTGTTCATCTGATGGAAACTACTGTTTAACCAACCAACCAACCAACCTCATGACCACAACTGATCTAGGATTGACACAGGGTTTTTAAAGAGTTTAAAGACAATTTAAAACTCAATCCATAAAGGAAACTGGAAGAGGATGAAAAAAAAAAACTGTTACCTGTTACCTTGGGTCTGAAGTAGAATAAAATGGAAATACCTTCATTTGAATACTTGAGTTTTTATGAAGTTTATTTTTAAGCTACATATATTTTGTTTCACAAAAGATATAGAGACTCTGATTGTAAATTAATCTTACATTTTACAAATCCCTGCTTTCAAATGTGTTTTTTTTTTTCAGTATTTAGCAGACTTATATCTTAAGTGGAAGGCAAACGTGAAGCTTTTCATAATATCAGGATGAATCGGGAATAATACAGTACTATGCCAACAAATGATATATACAGGCTGTTTTTTGTAAACCTTTTACAAATGATTCAGTGGTTTTAGAGTAAACTATGAAGTCTTTATTAGTTTATGTCAACATTTCAAAGCAAATTGGAATACTTATGCTTCATTTGCTCGCAGTGATACGATAAATAAACATAATTAAACACCGCACAGGCATTCTAAGCTTTAAATTGCGGCGTAGACAGACTCTGACATGCAGGGCTTTCCATAACCGATTAAAAGGAGGGTATAACTTTGAGCTGCCATGGCACTAACATCAGCCATTATGTAGTTCTATGAGATACACAGGCACTGATTCAAATTGTTTTGCTCAGTGCTAACAAATGGGCTGTCACGTGTAATGATGCAGAATAAAACATGGCCAACTGACACTATAGGGACGTGGACAGACCTATGGAGTGGATGATGCTCAGCTCAGACGAAGGGCGAGCCCTCGGTTCCGCCTTACACTTCCTTCTGTATAGTTACACCAACACCTTCTGCTGTTTCCTGACACTTTTACCCCGATCAGGTGAGCCAGCAGTGCGGGTAGAAAATGGTTATTTCCTAAAGGACACTATGACATTGTAAGTTGGCTGTTTTTAAAGATTGAACCTGTGACCATCTGGTTACAGGGCAGTCTCATGAAACACAAGGCCAACATGCCTGCTGTTAGGTAATGACTGCATTGCTGTGTATGACCGGTATCTAGGTTTAATTCATTATGAGCTATAAAACAAACCAATAAACAAAACAATATAACACAACCGAGTGGTGGAGTTTTTAAAAAAAAACCCACAGAGGTCAATAAACATCTTTCTCACATAAATAAAACAGTGTGATATGTTACAGCGAGTTCAGATGTATTTGAAAGTGCACTGCTACGGCAAACAAACCATTTATACGCTCTGAAAAAAAAAAAATCACGATTTTGTGTAGGATTATTGAATCTTTTATTTGCTTTTCTAAACGTTGTCTGGCTGAAGCAAAGAACCAGTTTTTGTCCAAACAGTTTGACACTTAAAACGCAAACAACCTGTTTATTAGTTTTAATTAGATGTGAAGTTGTTATGCATTTAACATCAACAAATTAATAAACGTAATGTAAAGATTATTGGTCAGACAAACATAAATAAAAAGTAAGAAGTTGGCTCTCAATAAGATTTATTGCTTATATTTAAGGTTGTCGTTACCATTATAACAGTTTGGCGCCACACCCGAGCGTTGTTTCACTAAGACAAATGAACAGGAGTTCTCTACCACATTCTGCTGTCATTTATGGTCACACTTAATGGATAGTTCAAATATCTCCACTGTTTTTAACCAATATTATTTTGTGATCATTATCTCTTTATGGCACAAACAATGTGAAGGATTACTTCAGGATATTGTCACCTCATCATTTTTTCCTCGCTCATGTCTGAGTGTAACGTTAACGCTGTGATTGTTTTCGTAAACAGTGTAGTGAAAATAGTCAAATACTGTGTGAAAATACACAGTTATTAGGCAAACGACATCCCTGTGACCACACGACTCCCAGGGAAAACAACCCAGAGACCTGTTTCTGTTTATAATATATGTTTCTGGAGGTTTTCCATTAAAACAACATCATAAATATTCATCAACACCAATTTTTCTGTCAAACTAAATAAGTCAATTAACTGATTTGACTTAGACAGCGCTGGAAAATAACATTTATTACTGTAACAGGACCCGATTCATGCCAGCGCAAATCAACAAATATACATCTGTAGTATTTTCTATATTACCTCACTCTTGATGGAGATTAGCATGCAGAGATTAAAAATCTAATTCATAATGAGGCGTAAGCATTGACGCATAATAATGCCGACTTAAACGAGACATACACCATTTGTTAGCGCTTAATATCCGTATACTTCACAGCCGTGCAGAGCAAACTGCAGGCTAGAGCTTATGCATGAGGCTTCGGGTGATAACAATGAAGAATGCAGTGACTGAGCAAGAAAATCCACACAACACAACTTAATGTATGGCTTCCTCACGAGGCTTTGCTTACCTGCACACATTTTTGGATAAGATCAGCACTCCTCCTCTGCACCGGTCCCTAGACCAAAAGTGTGGGAGGTGACGGGAGAAACTTCTATTTCCCTTTGTCTCTTTGTGGATGGCAGCTGTGGTTATATTCTGTGCTGCACCAATTTATAAATTGCACAGATGGATGGAGATGAAATGCCTTGTTATTTTGATTATGCCTTGTTATTTTGGTTTTGTTAGCCTGCTTTATTGATTCACATGCAGTGTGTACAGTCCAGCGTTCAGTAGCCGTATTGATCTTTGAAGATCCCCAGTGTGTGGGTGGCAGGTTGATCATTTCCTTTTAGCCTGGAAGGGCGATGATTTTTCTGTTAGATGTATGTCATGTTGATAAGAAGGTGGCAGGTATGGGATACATGAATAATCCATGAAGCAAAGATGTATATTCTCCTGCTTGAAGTTGAGAAGCCATTATTCAACTTCAGATGTTTTGTCACAGTCCTGCAGAGCTTTTTTTTCTTCTTTTTTTCCCATCAAATACAGTGGATGTTTTTGAAAAATGCGTCTTTTCTAAGTGATAATTCACAATGTATCATACTTATCTATATTCTAGCTCAGTAACTCATAAATCAAACACGGTACTTTTTGGCAAAGTTTATTCAAGTGATAAGACTGCATTATCACATGATTAGTGTAAAGAGGAGGCCATAACAACACTAACAACAAGTACAATAAGGGAAACATACATTGCACATTGACATCAGTAAATAGGCACGGGTTAACTATTAACTTCCGATATCTGGCCTCATTCTAATGATTTTATCCTTGGCATTAGTGTTAGCATCGTGGACTGGACTCCCTGTTTGGGCTCTGATGAATATATGATAAACTGGAGATTTATGAGAGGAAGACATAGTGGTGTATTCCCTTCGCTATAGAAAAATGCGAGTATGTGAAAATGGCACAGAGCTCGCTGTACTGGGATACTTTAAACGCGTTTCTCCCTGATTTAATTGAAGCCAGGCAGATACACAGGGGACAGAAACATTGGGGTTGTTTTTCTGACAAAGCTTTACCCGCACATGATGTCTGTATATTTAGCTCACTGCTATAAAGGATAAAGTGCTTTGCCCTGGACGACTGCCATCGATAAAAGCATGAAAACAATGTGTGTGATGTGATGCGGCAATAAAATAGAACAGGGTGGCAATTGTGTGAGTGGCGTCATGACAATTATTTGGTGTCTGTGGTTGTTAAGTAACAGAGTAACAGAACTTTCAGTAGATATGACTCATACCATTGTTTGTACTTACGTTTCAGCTCATCATGGGTCACTTTACTAATAGCTAAAGACAAAGAATTTGAACTACAGTCAAGTCAGTTTAATACCTTGTGAAAAAACCTGGACTACCTTTAAAGGTCTAAAGACAGTTTAAAAAGTATGAATGGACTGGAAATGTCTAATAGATGGGCTAATAATGTGAAATGCTAATTGCTTATTTCCTTTTTTGTCTGATTTCTCCTGTACTAGCTTCGGATGTTGTTACTGTTGTTTTAATGGCATAATTAAAGGTTCATAGTGGAAAATTCACACATGTTCATGTGATTACGTTGAGCAGGTAAATGCTGACATTAGCTAGCTGCATTTCTAGGCTAATGGTAGCTAGTGTTTCACATTTCATCCAGCTTTAGCTGAGCAGAAGGGAGGTAGTCAAGTCAAGTCCTCTTAGTAATCAGTGTATTGTGGCTGTTATCATGGATATTGGCAGCGGAGAAGGTCTTTATCTTAGTGTCTTTATCTTAGAGTTCACGAACGTCAACAAGCGATCTGTTCCAAGTGCAAAACAGACGTACACAAGCACGTGCAAATCACAGATATCGAACCTTTCATTATGTTTTAATTAACTCATTTTCAACTATGGCCCCTTGGCCAGATGTGAAGTTATTAAAACAATAATAAAACAACAACAGTGCAAACAATTAATGTAAGACAGTTCATCTTGGAAAATAAAATATTCAAACCTCCTCATACTACAAGTCATTTCCTCATCTACGAAGATTCCCCTTTTAATTGTTAATTTCTAGAAATTTAAAAGTGCTTCAATTCTCCACCAGTGTGTTTCCAAGTAAACCTTGAATTGCAAGTTCACTGATGTTCAGTCCTGTCTCTTTTCCAAACACCGCTCTAAGTCATATTTCACCTTGTCTCTGTTATGTATTCCTTTCAGCTGGGAGCCAAGACTTTGACTCTTATTTACTCCCCATGGTATTTATTCCCCACGGTATGTTTATCACCAAAATCATTCTTAGCATCACGCTGTTGAGAAAAAAAAAATGTAACTGTAATTTCAATGCAAGAAGTCTGGTGAAAGAGTGATGTAGTACTTCTTGTGCTATAGCTGTCAGAAGTATCTGTCACTGGCAAGACTATTTAAGGAAGAATATTTATCAAACCCACACTAGAACCAGGGCTGTGAATACTGATAACACACACTTCCAGGTGATGACGCTTTGGGGTCAGCGCCACTGGATGTTGGTGGTTGCTTTTACTTTACTAAACCCTTAGACTGAAATTTACCACTGTCTTGCTTTTTTTGGCAGTGCTCAGTCTGCTCATTCAAAAAGATTTACTGATAGCTACATCACTGATATCACATCAAAATGTTTTGCAAAATTAAAAGAAAAATGCTGTGATGATTTAATTTATACATTTCTTGTTCATCTTGGGATATTCGCTTGTCTGTCATGCAAATTACAAGAAGAGAGCCTCAAATGTGCTACTCTCTATAGATTCTTAAGATTAAAAACGTAATTTTGTTCGCAAATAGATCTTTGCTCTCATTATCTTAACTTTCATTCTGCCTTTCTACTGAGCTGTTGCTTCAGTGTTTTATCTGTAAAATTGTAAACTCCTAAAGTGCCAGCTTACAAGCTCCACAGAACAGTAGGAGATGCTCTTGATGGTTGGATCGCACAGTTCCGCGAGTTCTTTTATAGCTTTCTTCTGGTATAGCGAGCACTCCTCTTGGCAGAATAGGCGCACGTGACACACTTGTAACGTGGAAGTAAACATACACATGTGCTGCTTCGGGAGAGATGAAGAACTCAACATATAATTCCCACTTGAGGAAAAATGTGTTTGATCTCTGATATCATGAATGGGGCTCTCCAGTCGTATATTGGTTTTCCTCTGATGAGTGTCTGTTGCGCAAATGGTACACTGGTATAAAACACAAGCTACGCTATCTCAGAAATCGAAATACATCACTTTAAAAGACTGTGGGGAAAAACGTTATCTGAAAAAGGAAGTTCACAAAACATGAAGGCAGTAACAGACAAGAACAGACAACTGGAAATGCCAGTTTATTCCTCTGTATCTAAACAAAGTCTACAGCATTGGACCTGCATGCTGGAGCCTTGTGAGTAACACAGCTTTTCTTATATAGCATTTAATTTACACTTATGTTCATGCAGAACAACTTAACACTGCAACACAAAATGAGCTGGGATTAATCTCCGCTTGCAGTGATAAAACAGTACTGCATTTACATTAGTGATGGTGTGTATTTTTGCAGAGGTATTGAAAATATAGTCTGTTACATTTAATTTTATGTCTGCATCACTTCGGTTATATATATATAGCGGTGGGAATCACACATTAGCAAAAGCTGTCAAGCAACTTTTGAAATATTGCAAAAAAGAAAATGCGAGCTATGTGCATTTCCATAAACGTGTTAGGAGAGAATAAACAGTGTATAATGGTGGCAGTAAAGGGTATTTTATGCATGGCTGTCATGAATATACTAGAAAAAGTAGAACATTTATTTGCTGTGTTCCATCTAAAATGCCTCTGTTATTTTTTATTTTTTTTTTTTTGGATGAGACCGAGACATAATTTGGTCTCTTTGTCAGTCGACACCTGCTGTTGATTGACTCATTGCAATACTTGAAAATGTGCATAAAATAGGCTTATGGAACCACAGATAGTGGCTCACAATACGATACCATCGTGATACATTACCCATCATAACGATAGCATCATGATACAGCAATTCTGCAATACTGCGAGACAATCATCTACAATACATTGTAACTGAAGAAAAAAGGCAACGGTCTGGAATTATTTATTTATTTGACAACTGAGATGAAACGTTGCAAAAAATAATCTTAGCTCTGTGTTTTTTCAGCACCTACACATTGACTGTTACTCCCATATCCACCTGCGTCATCATTCCAAGAAGTCGTGACGAGGGATGGGTCATGATTTTCAAACAGCCGTTGTACAAAATCAATTAGTTCATGCCACTATCATCCTGTCTTCGATAATATATTTCCCCTTGTGTTTACGAGTGCTTGGTGGCAGGGGCCATCGGGCAGAATGAGACGACTCCCAGTGGCTCTGTGTGGCGAGAATGTGATGGATTCGTGATCCAGAACTGGTCACACAGTCCAGCCGCAACCAACTGAGTTAACATGCAAAAGTAGCACGCGGTCATTTTCTCCGGGTTTCCAAGTTTTTTTTTACCGAGAGGCAGCTGTTTTCAGGACTGCAGAGTTAATATAAAGCAGAAGGTGAACCTGGTGACAAAGTTAAGTCTTGTGTAGCTCTTCTACTGTCACACAGACTACGGACGGTCAGTCACTGTCCAGTGTCAGCCTGTTACACGTCCATTTAGTCCACGCACACGTTTGAATCGGCTGAATTCTGTGTAATTTACTTATTTTTCTGTGTTGCTCGACACCTCAACAAATATGATCTCACAGCATACTCGCGACTGCATATTAACCA
>JAPQRN010000014.1:3596748-3615336 GCA_037367275.1 Coranthus polyacanthus
TTTGGAAGGAGACACAAAGCTGCTGCAATGGGATTGAAAAATACTGAACACAGCTTACACATCAGCGTTCACATTTGTAATTATTAGACAATACTGCACTTACACAAATGCAACTCAGGCATTGTGGAATCTTTGGAGCATTGTGCGTCATCTGTTTGTGATGATGCACGTTGGCCATTATCCAGTACTCTCATTAAGCTCACCAAACCAATACAGTTCACCAATTACCTTTTAGATATGTAGGCCTTACAAAAGTGTATATTATCTTTACTAGTTATTACTGACCCTACTATTATATTTTAATAAAACCGATTGCAGAGACATCGAGACATCGTTTCCCAGTGGGCCTCCCACAGCTCAGCTCCTTCTCACTCTATGCTTCTGGGGTTACAAAAAGCAATTAAAGGCGCCACCTGTTTCTCCATTCCTTCTGCTTCCACTGTTGGATAATTGGAAACCTCAGTATTGGTGCTGGTGTTCAACCTCATCTGCAGCTGATAGTTCACACAGCTGCCCCTTAAACATCTAACATAACACAAAACACTCAACTGTGAAACATTATACAATGTATGATAGGAATATGAAGGGAGTTCATGTTAAAACTTCTTAAGTATAGACAATATCAGACTTAATGTGAAGAGTCGCAATTAAATACAGTGGGATGGGGAAGGAATTCAATCTGTAAAGTAGGCTCAAATCATAAAAAGCTTCCCTTTTCAAACAGTAATCTATCAAGTGCAATATTTACCAACACATAGTACTGTGACACTAACAGAAAGACAGGGTTAACCTGCTGCTAAGTGTGATGTGTTTCATGAATGAGCTTGGCATACCCGAGGGCGTGAGCGTGATTGAAGAGCAATTTGTGTCTGTGATTTCTTCACTAAATTAATTAGTTATATGTACAAGTGATGCTGCCATATTCACAAATTAAGATATTTGTGTATTACGTAAAGCATTTGCACACTGCCCACCATCAAGTAACATCCACATAAGATATTCTGTGTCTAATTAAGCAGCTTTAGTTCTGTAGGGAACCGGAAAAAGTAATGCTCAAAACATAATATTAAATTAAAGCAATCAATGCCAGGTACATTCAGTCTCTAATTAACATACGGCCCTGGCAAAACTTAACCTGAGTTCAAACTACACAACATTTTTGTCTGCTATGATGGTCGCTGTGTCAGATAAGGTGATGATAGAGTCATAAATTCTTGCCGTGTAGCGGCTGAGAGACATGACAGACTACACGTTGTTCCCCGATGAATCATCTTTTTGTCGACTTTCATGACGCACTTGATGTCATTGGAAAGGAGGAGGTGGTTGCAACCGACTGGAGAAAAGGTAAACAAATAACTGTGTCTGAACTGGTGTGTGTGTGATACTTGGCTGTATTGTGTTCAGAAGAGCCTAAAAAAAAGAAATAAAAAATGAATGCGGATCCATTCCTGGGTCACACAAAGAGGACAGTATGAGTTGTCAATCCTTGAGGTGAATAATGATCACTTTGCCATATTTACAGTTGTGCACAGCAGAGTGCTTTGTGATCGTATTGGTCAATGTCACAGAAGTGATGGAACCAGTCGAGGAACTGCATAAAAGTTCTAACATAACCCGTCTTGCTGTAAAAAAATAATCGATTGTTGTGGCCTACACTGCCCCTCACCCTACGTCTGATGGAACAAGCCATAATTAGTCTATTATGCAGTCTGAACCCAGCATTAAAGACCTTAAAAGTTGATGATGGATAATGTTACCTTGCACACTGATATCCACGTACCCTGCATGAATACCAAGAACAGATCTAGACTACATAAAACTTTGACCTTGTAGGCTTGATTTAATTCTGTGTTATGTAGTCTAAGGTCTCAGTTTGAACATACACACTTAGTTCTAATTCTTTGTCTCAATAAACTCAAAAGACACAGAAAAATTAAGCCTCCTCATAATCTGCTGCGATCCCGTCTTAGATCTTAATGATGTACAGGTCAGCAAATCTGTTTTATAGTGAATCAGGCACCCATATTACCAAAATGTCACCCCTGAAGAGTTCACATTGCCATTAACCTTTTCAATGGACACACTTTAGGCCTCATTAACATTTCCAGTCTCCACAAAAAAGAGCAATTTTTTTCTGCTTTCACACTCACCAACATCGGATTTAAACAAGTGCAATACCTGATCAACCATGAAATTGAGCACTTACTAGGTCTCAGTGGTGACAGAACAAAATCAAGGTAGAATTTATGCGGCTGTTAGTGCATCCGGAGAATCTTATTGTCTGGACTTTGGATAGGAATGAAATATTCATTGCTCAAACATATTGGTTTTCTGCATGGAGGCAGCTTGGACAGACATTGTCCAAGTAGGATCTTTTTTGTTAGCATTGCTGTGATTACATAATGAGGTACATGTCCTTGGCAAACAGAACACTTGAACATTCAGTACTTTTGTTTCAAAGGAAAGGAAAAGAATAATCAAGCACAATCCAGTTGTTACATACTGTTTTGTAAATATGTTATGGACTTGTGCAGTCACACAAGATTGAGTAAAATGATCCCTTACAGGGCAATTATGAGCTCCAACACTGTCTGCAATGCATGCTTCCTTTTCTAATCAATTTTGACCCATCTAAAATTGACCCTTTTCTTGCACTTTCAACTGAAAATTACTCTCTCAATGGGGAGCTAACTCAGGCTTTTGCACCATTTCATTTCTCTTTCAACTATTCTCAGCAGGCTTCCAATATAAATCTAATAAAGGGCCAGAACCGTAGTCTTTTAAGAGGATGTCAGCTGGGTGGTTCTCAGTGACGATCTGTAGCACCACATCTTTCCAACTTGTGTGCTATGCATACTGTTACCTGCTCTCCAGGTTCATAGAGCCTCTTAGTTTGTCAAATCAGACTGAATATTTCAATGAACCGCTTGGTCCCGTAGTATCGACCCAAGTAATGCTGGCAGTGTCCCTGCACAGGGTAGCATGAAGTGGCACCGGTCAGCAGAACGAACGGGAGAAAGAAAAGAAGGTGGTGACAAATTCAAGGAAAAAACATACAGGGACTGAGTTATGTGTATGATGTTTCCCATGTATTTCCTAGCTGCCATAGTCTTAATTTGCTCTGCCCCACTTTCATAATGAGCCAAAAATATGTGAGTGTTGAAACAAGGGTTGTTTTTAGCAGTAATGTTGCTAGGCTAGTGAGTGTATTTAAGTGTGTTTATATATACTGGGTGTCAACACTAAAAGTGTTCACACTTCAATAATTTCAGATTGTGTTCATCCAACGATAAGATAAGTACAAAACTATTGTAGTATTTGGTTGAGGGTGTTATGGGAAATCCCACTTTGTGTATCAGTACCATGCAGACATTAGAGCTAAATGGTTGTCACTGTTAAAAATCAAGGTTCTCTGTGGAAGGTCTCAGTTGTTTGCTGTCTCTGATAAGAGCAAGTCACTGCTCACCTACTACTACTACACACTGTGGTGCAACACATTAGACTATGGTGGCCTCAACCTTGGTAATTAATGGAAAATGTTATTCATTAATATACCTGGGTGGCCCACCTGAGCAAAGTGCAGGTGTGGTAAACACTGTAATGGTCTTTTGCAGTAGAAATGTTTGAATGTTTCCAACATAAATATAGATATATGAAATACTAAATGTAGCAGCAAAATAAGACTCACGATATAAATGTATTATGTAAACCGGGGCTCTCCAACTTTTATTCCACTGAGAGATAATTTAACAACATGAAGGTGGCCGAGAGCTTATGTTTTGTATTATTAGCAACATTTATTCACACAGCTGATCTCACACCAGCTCAACAGGCTTCAACATTTATCAGCAATTACAAAATGCTGATATTCAACAAGTGCGTTTTGTCTCACAACATCTAAGCTGCTGTCCTTTAAAAAAGTTACTGTGGAGTTTGGTGAAGTGTTGCTTGATATTGCATCTTTTACTGACTGATGTGCTTGCACTGCAAACAAGACACATACTGCACAGTTGCCACTCACACTTGTGGGAAAATTATATTATACTATTTCCCACTCCTTGTGACAATAGTTTTGCCATTTATTGGCCTGGTTATTTTCTGCAGAATTGTCAAATGTGTTTGCTTGCTAGCCTGCTGACATTGCTTAATGTCACTGACTAAGATCACTGACTTATGGCAGCAGAACTTGTTTAATTGACAACGGATCGGCAAATAATCATGTTGAAGGGTGGGTTTTCTGTGAATTTGATTGGAAAGAAATGCATACACGTTCACCACATGCTTGTGTTCTAAAACTTGCATATTGTTACCTCATGTGCATATTCTTTTTACCTTTAGTAGTGGCTGGTCTCTAAGCAGTAACTCCAAGTGTCCAAGTAGCTACTGCCCCCGATGTAAACAAAACACTTCCTCTGTGCCATGTGGAAGCATGCAAAACGACGCCCAAATGACGAAGAATATTGCCATAAAGAAGTATTTTGTGAAATAAATAACACAGCATACCATGAAACGATAATGTTTTTTTCTGCTGTCACACGATATATATAACCATCATCGTTACATTGACACTTTAACTCCTTCTCTCCTCTTTTTTTTCCCCATTTTCTCTAAATGACATCACAGTTGCTTGAACATAGATTCCCTGCTGCAGCGGTGCCGTGATTCCTCTAATGGCTGAGGTGGGGTTGTAGTCTCCGACCTACGCGGTGCTGATATGCTGGACTGTACACCGGTCATGACACACTACATCTCAGCCTATGTGCGGGGCTTGGAATCAGGCTTGTGTGGTCATGACTTCAACACTGCACCACCATCACTATGGCAACCCTTTGAAAGTCTGCCAGCATTACTGCTACTCATTAGCACATAGTAAAGGTGGTATATTGTTTCCCAGCTGTTTCACCAGTTTTTAATGTACATCATTAAGTGTTGCCAAAATGGATTAGAATTGTGTAATGTGCATAAAAGTTGTCTGTATGTGCATATTTGACAGTTGTATACTGCCCTTTGAAACAGGCATAAATCAGTGTAGACTGTAAGCTACTCTTTGAACCACAGTGGAGATGTTGCTATGAATTCATTATAGATATCAGACGAGTGTAAAACATATTGCTAGCTAAAACAAAAAGGTCACAAAGTGCACTGGCCTCTCATTATTTAATCGTCTGACTTGAATGAATGTGAGCTTGTGAAGGTCTTTGTATCATTTCAGCAGCTTGTACAGATGAAAGGATACATATACATGATACATGCATCCAAAAGTTGTTCTGGAAAATTGGTGTTTGTAAAGAACGCATTTTGGATATATACATGTGAAACCAGAGATTGATGCAGAAAGTTTTACACATCATAAATTATTTGCATTTCCCTTTTAGACTTAGGGTGATTTCCACTCATTCCCAAAACAACATACATGCACAAAATTTGGGGATGTAAAATACTGATATAGCATTAAAAAAATAACACAACTTAACTGTTGCATTTAGGCTGTGACAATGTCATGACTGAGGTTTGATAAGGTTTAGACATTAAATCAACTTGGTTATGATTAGGAAAAGGGAGGGAGAAGGACTGAAATAAAAAAAGGAACATGATGAATGTTGTCTTGCTTACAATAGCAAGCACACAGGTTATCCATGTCCAACCCCAGCCGCTGTCTTCAACCTGGCCTTGTCACTTTTTCCATTCTTCCTGTACTTATTAATATGTTTGCAAGGACTTTATAAACATGGGTCATTTCAATCCCTTTCACATATTGACCAATATTGACAATATTGGTCTTTTACATAAAAAAGGACATATTTTGCACTGTAGTAATAAACTAATAAAATGATATGAGGAAATGTTTTTATATTTTGAGATTTGTACAATTTGTTTTCTCCTTGCTGCTGCTTACGTTCGACATGTTTATTATGTCCTCAGCGGAGCTTTGCTTTGTTTGTCCTTCTGTCTGCAAAAACAACTGCAGTGATTTTCATCAGTGGAACTTGACAGGGCATGGGGCAAAGATGAACCCCTCATTTTGGAGCATGTCCATTAAAAGGGGCCTGATTTTTAAAATTTTATTTATTTTTTCCTAACCTTGCGAGATAGGGCTGTTGATTGAATTACAGGACCGTGGGACCTTGGCGGAGGTATGTGCTCTCTGAGTGCCCTTCAAGCTTGGTTATGTTGTGTTTTCTATTCGCTGGCTTGTAGTTTGTGGACGCATTTAGGGAGTTTGTAACATTTTTCTCCTGTATTGGGGAGGACGCGTTGGCCTTGTGAGGATATTTTTATCAATTCAAGTTTAAATGGCTTTGATGGTGAAGATCTGGTTTTAGGGTTAGACATTCAACTGTGATGGTTAACATTAGAAGGAAAAGGGATGCTTTTCATCAGCGAGTGTCCTCGGAAAGATAGTGAGACACAACGTTGTGCGTGGGATGTGTTCTCCCAGTGTGCGTTGTCAGTCTGTCTGTCTTCCAGTCTTTGCGTGTGTGTGTCTGTGTGTGTGTGTGTGTGTAATGTGCCGTGTTCCCCACACTGCATCTGCCTAATTATGCGCCGAGCAAAGAGACTATGAGACAATTCAATCTTTTGTAGTAATTGATCCTTCCACCTGAGGGCAGTACTTTCTAATCTAATATCAGATAAATCTGCTTCACATCTTCAATTAAACTCCAATACTGAATTGGCTTTCAGGTTGGGCTCACTTGTTTTAGTTAGTTCACCTCCTACTGTTTGAAACAAAAAATCAATATAATGGCTTGTAGTTCCATCTTCCCCCTGCAGGATGAAACAATATGCACGCTACTCTGGACAGAAAGCTGGGATTCTTTAAAGTAGATATGCTATAAATTGTGCATTAATCATTAAAATTGCGTCGTGGGTGATCATGGATGCTTATTGGTGTTCTTTTAGATGTTAGAATCACAAAGGGACTGCTGCAGGAACTGAATGTTACAGTTTTACAGGCTGTTTCGAAGTTGTAGCTGTTTATCTATGTCCACTGAATCTTTATTAAGAGACTCGAAGGTTAGTTTTCTTCCACTGTGATTTTTTTTTTTTATTTCATTCTTTTTGATGACTGCAGGCAGTTTGTTTTTTTTTGTCTCATACCAGACTATGATATTCACAGTGGTGCCCTACCATTTCATTGCTGTTTCTTTTTATTCTTTCCAGAGACAATTACATTCTCCTTTACACAATTCAATTATTTTCACTCTTCAGAAACACATGCCCGAGGCTGTGCTTGTCTCTTCTTCCTCATCCGGAGACAATCTTTAGGCTGATGACATACATATCCACCTATCACCACTGAGGATAAGAAAATAGTTTTTTTTTTTTTTCATAAATGAAAAACAATAATTTGAATGGCTTATGCTGGAGTGACAATTTAATTTAGTCTGTGGTGTGGAATTTATACCTAACAGTGATATACTGTACAAGTTAATCTCTTCTTCTTTTGTCTTAGTCGCTTGGAAATGATGAGAGAAAAGAATTAGTGTAATTCTTTGAATTAATCTGGCTCTGTCTGTCTCTGCGGATGGATCAGAAATAGAAATGGTATGTAATCGCAGGCAGTGCTTCCAAAGGAACTTCTGTAAAATAGAGTGTAGATATAATACAGCTTTTTTTATATTACCTCGGTGTTGCCTTATAACATATAAATAAATAAAACTAAAAAGGAGGTTTTAAACTTGTGTGAGTCTTCATTCAGACTTCGAGAAAACAAATTGACAGACTCCATATAATGCTTTATGGTTGCAGCTGAAGCTCTTGCATAACCCAGAGCTCATGTAGTACCTCGCTGTCTCATAAACAATTGATGGTGTCAAAGTAAGACTGTGGAAGATTAGTTATTTGTTGCCGTGGCTGAGAATACGCATTTCCAGACGGTTTTTCCACAACCCAGTCTCCCAGAAATATCACGCGACTGAATTGCAACTTCGGTTATGTTACGTTACAAACAAATTGACCTAATTTGCAAGTGACAAAAATGAGCGATGAGTAAATGGTTCTATAAAGCCAATCCTGCTTTTGTAACATACTAGAACTGCTGTATTGTAGGACAAGCATTGTGTTAAATGTTTAAAAATGGCGTAGGAATGTATTAAACCAGACTTTCTTCTGTCATCTTTGGGTTTCCAGTAAAGCCGCATTTTTGCATGTCATTAATCCCAGAATATTAATAAAGCAAGGGCAATATTGTTTGATCATCCACTAACAGGATTAGTATTTTGATCGAACCAACCTTTTAATACGTTTGGTGATAACAGCAGCTGATTAAAACCAGATACTCTTCTTAGGAAGACAACTGTAATTCCCATATTGGGTTACAATTGAGTGGATGGGATTGTTATCAGGAAGCTGAGGCTTAATATTCTGTGACCACTTTCAAAGATGTTTTTAAAAAGTGTGATTAAACCACACAGATTAGTAATCTCGTGTCAGTGTGTGCTGTGATCTTGCAGTGTTGGATAATGAAAATAATGAAGATGAAGTCTTACTTTTCATCATATAATAATAAGAACCAAATCCTGGACGTTAAATGGTTCAATATCCCATGCATGTTGTATGTGTTATACCTTAAATGGAATTCCACTGAATGATGCCACTATCTGATGTAAGTAAATAGGTTGTGATGTTACTAATAGTTACTATTTGTTAATCAAAGTGATTCATATTCCTCAAAAATGAATCAAACTGACCATTTCATTTAAGTTCTTTCTTTCAACAGTTGAAGGTCTAAGACTATGTTCAAACTGGCAAATCCAACAATTACAATTATTATTAAATTATTACTATTAATTGGATAACGAATGTCCCAACCAGTCCAATGTGCACAAACTATAAAGTGTGTGAAAGAAGGCGCATCAATCAGTTTAGACTAAGCCCAGGCTCTACCCTGAACATTTTCTGGGGAAATTCTACGGTAGCAGACAGCCGACTTTATGGTTTCAATACTAAGTGTCACAGCTACAAGGACAAAAAATCAAATTAAAAAATCTAAATCATCCACCATCCAACACCTTTCACCAACACGTCCTCATGTCTGAATGATAAAATAGGTTGATTTCCATATAATGTTGCATTTCGACTGTGACAATGCCACGGCTAATGCTTACCATACACTAGAAGACTTTGAAAAGACTTTAAAAAGACTGATGTGCGACCTCCTCTCATGTGTAAATCCAACATGTCATAAGAGATTTTAGTCACAGACTAGAAGATTTTGTAAAGACTGGGAATCTGTCAGCGTCACTAATTACAAGACTGCAGCTGGATGTTTGTGTTTTGGGGCTTTTGTTACTGACTTTAAACTTGATCTCCACATAACAGTAAGACTCTTGATCATGAGATTTGAAGATTCAGTGAATAAAATTCAGTCTATGCCATATTCACTTGAGGTTTGGGCTCTTACCGCCAAAGGAAACAGATAAAAAATGCTGGAGGTGAAATGAGGTATTTGAATGAAGAACAGTCCTGCCTTTAGGGGGTGCTGAAAGTACTGTAATGACTTAACCACAGAGGAAGAACAAAACAGAGTAAACTCATACGTCTGTGAGTAAAAGACCCTCTGTTCATCATCATTAGTCTGCAGCACTAACATCACTCCTCTACAGACAGAACACAAACCAAAGTGGATGCTGTTATATTTCTGATTAAATTGAACATCTGCTGCCAGTTATTCAATTCATGACATTTGCTGCTTCCCGTTTTTGTGCTGGTGAGAACACATCTTTGGTTTATTGACACTGTTCACGCAACTGGTCTGGTTTTGTCGGAACGTCAAGACGGAAGAAAGGCCGACTTAGGACAGCTCAGACCGAGTTTGATGACCACCTTACATACACTATAAGATCCCAGATGTTTCATGGTAATCTGAAGTACCCCCATACTTTCATAGCTTTGAGTCTTTGGAAACTTTTACACTGAACCTCTTTCACAAACAAGCGGGACTCATCTAGCTCTGCTGGAGCATCCGTGATTTTCTACAACTGTCGCTTTTTCTGAAGCTGCAAATTCCTGGAGCGAAAAACCACTGATGTAAGTATGCAGCAATTATGAAGTGATATTGGGAAAAAAAAACATTTGCTATATTGGATTGAAGCCTTTTAGAAAATGACAAAGGGAAATGCATAAGAGCAAAAAAAAAAATTGACATCCACACATTTTTAGCATTAAATATGTCAGTTGTGATTATTTTAAGTGTCGCGTCAGGTATAGTCTTATGTGAAATGTCGACAAGTGACCTATAGCACAAAGCAGGGCTCTCAAACAAAACAAGACCGCCGTGCTGTACAAAGGCAAACAAATATGCACACATGACCAGATGTTATACAGTCCCACAGTGCCCAGCAAGGTGTACGGCCTCAGCTGTTGTAGCAGCATATACTGCTGTCCTCAAATAACCACATACTCCACTTTATTTATTGCTTCTTTCATTTATTTTAAGATACAGATTCTAACTTGTGGCTCTTTCTTGAGTAATAAATTGGTGATTTCAGCCAAGTTATATACCTTCTAACTATCCTAAGGGGTTGAAAGTACAAAGTGCGTTTCACCTTCTGCCTCAGCAGCAGTACTGCTGGCTTTAGGTCGGACTTTTAAGAAGTGTGTTGTGTTTACGTGCATCCACAACCAGCTGTTGATGCCACAGGGTTATAAAAATATGTCAATTTACACATTATGGGGCGCATGTTTCTCTGAAACTGCAGACTCAAAGATTTTCCTCTTCTTGCCAATTGCACCCACACAGAGAAAGAGTTGAGCTGAAATGACAGGTTTCTCATGTCTCATCTTATTTCCTTCATTAAGTCCTTCTAGTCATGTTTACATGTAACGCCGTCCATGTACCCCTGTCTTTACACCAGTGTTTCCCTAACTTTGTTGGGTTTTTTTGTTTTTTTCTGGGGACCCACTTTTTAAAAATGATAAACTATCGTGACCCACTTCACAATAGGCCACATCCATAAATCATGAGACGAGTGAATTTGTGCATAAATGAACGTTCCCGACCGCTTTTACTGCCATTTCTGCATCACCTCGCAACACCATCTTGAATAGATAAACCAGCCATTTCAAAGAGGTATATTTATGATAGATGACAACTTAATTGTATGCAAATTATTGAAAACATAAAACACTTTGAAATGCGTCCAACGCAATGCATTAAAGCAGAGGTAACAGGTTACTCGTTGTTTTTATTTCCTCTCATTAGTAAAACAATGCGCACATTTTACATGCTTTAAACTGAGACCAAATAAATGCACAAAGGTGGAGGTAACAGCCTATCTCACTGTTATTTCCTCTCATTAGTAAAACAATATACCCATTTTAAAACCTTTATAAATGAGATAAAATAAGTCCAATTAGGCAGAGTTAACAGGCTCATTGTTTTCCTCTCAGCGAAAAAACAAAAACTATGCTACACCATCATTTCACCCTAGATTCAACGTTGTAGAGTTGAATTATCAGAACAGTACACTTATTAAGGACGTCGCTGAAAGGTTTTGTTGCAGTGCTCTTACCTATTGTCAGGAGAAGTAGGTGTGTGTTTAAGTGCAGCTATTGTTGCCAAACACTCTATCAATCAGTTCGAACAATGACGAATTGAACTGGCATTCCACAGCAAATTTCCTGAGCACAATCTTAAATAAAATACTATGAAATAAATTCTGTAAATGTATTAGGCGACCCAAAAGGATGCGGATGTGGTCGTACTTTGTTTGCTCCTTTACCAGAAAAAAAAAAAACACCTCCTCCTTCAACAATCTTTTTTTTAATTTATTTTTATGATGAATTGACGCCCTTTTTCCCCATCTTACCTTTACTCTGGATGAGCAAGCAACCCAATTTCTGTTCAGTGTCCTTGCTCTCATAAAATTCTAATTGAAAAGTGACGTGACTAATTGACACAATTAAGGCCTGGGCAAGAGAAGAGAAAAGAGAATGAGCTGATAGGAATTATAATCTTAAAGGCAATATCATTACTTCCATTGTCACTATAATAATAATTTGAGCAACGCTGCTTATGATTTACTGAACGAGTTAAGTTCTATTTCTGCAGATGGTTGTTATAGATATTTGGAGGACATCCATGCCATACACAGTTGTGGCATTTAGTTAAAAGCCCAGTCAATAAGCAATTTGGGGCGAGGTCTCCAGTTTTTGACATCGACTAATGAAACCAATGAGTGCGAAGACAGGACCAAGAGATCTCAATTGGAGCAGATGTAGAACTACAGTTATATGTGATTAAGAAGACACACAGACGCAATTACAAGAACGCCGTAGTGCTATTATGAAACGAGAGCTCTCCAATTTAAACTACATTTTAACTGCAGTAAACATTAGCTGTGGAGCTGTGACTCCATCAAGTTACACTCTTTATTGCGGTGAAAAGTGATTTAAAAAATCACGTGCAGTCGATGTCAGTGGTTTAGATCAGTGACTGTCAACATCCGGTCCGTCAAAGCTTCCACAGGATATTAATAAATTCATGAAAAGTGAGGAGGAAAAACTGCACGGTGGTATTTAGGAGATGTAGCACTTCTCCCATGTTGAAGAAATCCTGAAAAGAAATGAGATGGAGGTAATTCGGGATCATTTACCGATATGTGGGTTCGATCTGCAGGCTCTAAAGGCCTTAAATCCACCATCTGTCATCTCACTGCCATCCAGTATCCAACGAGTATCCAACACAACCCGCTGCAAGCTTTTTCCACCTGCGTAATAGTGTCAAAAACAGTTACATATGATTCATATTTCCTGCCAAACGGCTGCATTCTGCGTTATATTTGTGGACTATAACAGTGAACTGCTTCCTGTTTTTGTCCTCTGCCTCTGCTCGACACACGGCTTGTGAGGTGCATTCAAATGCACCTCGTGAACTCTGTAATCTACCTCACTTTTTTAGGGGAAAACATGATGCATTCAAGTGCACCTCATGAAGTCAAATCTATGCTAAAATGATTGTTTAAAACAGGAATTGTGCTCTTTTATTTTTCCCTTTGTTTGCATACATGGTTCTACATCTGCCAGTCCTTTCTTGTACTTTCGCTACAGCATTTTGAATAATTCAATTTGAATAACTAAGGATGTAGTCAAATGCAGTCGATGACCCCTGCTTTAGATACATTGAAAAGAGTAGCAGAACATCATTAGTCTAACCTAGTATAATTTTAGTTCATTTTAGTAATCATTTCATAATCATAATTATATTCATCACTGTGTTTGCAACATAAAACAATCTTGTGGCTTTCTTTTTTTTTCCAAAAGTGAAAGAGACTTTTAACTTGAAAGGTAGCTGTAAAGGGTTCAGGGTTTTCTGCTCGTTTAGGTCTCTCAAAGTTATTTCTGATGAAACAGCATTTTGGGAATTATAAGAGGGCTTTAGAGTCTACCTGTGTGTGCAAATTCAAAGCCAGTGGCCTACAGAGTGCTAATGGAAAGATAACGCAATAACAGCAAGCGCATAGAACATGACGAGGAGTAAAACACACATCTTAGCCAGATGTTAACATATGAAGACCGAGCACATCTGTCAAAAGAATAATTCACTAGATGGAGGAAATGCCATTACCAAGGGAGTCCTACACACATATTTAGTGGAAAGACGATGTGCTGCGAATTATTATCATAACAAATATGCCTTTCCACCAAGAGAGACCAGCGTTATTTTTCCACCCCTTCTGTTCACACATACACAAACACACTTCTCTGTGACTGTGATATGAGGTTAAGTGCTTTATGTGCTCCACAATCAGGCTATGTAACAGTTCTTTTTCTTTTCTTTTTTTTTCAGAAATAAGATATGTCAGGGGTTCATCACAAATAATATCATTTAAATGCATCGGCATGAAATTTCAGCTTGGGATTTGTGACTTACAAAGTTAATATGTGGTACAGGCTCGTTAATTAATTAGCACATGGTTGAAAAAAAAAAAAAAAATATGTTAAAGGAATTATGATGGAAAAACAGTTAACACAGTGTACTCATATTTAATTAAGAATTTACGTGTTAGCTGATAACATGTTTGTCTTGAGGGCTTGAACAGACAGTATGTGCGGACATTAATTTGCCATGCCAGAAGCTGCACCACTGTTAGACCTCATAATGTATAGTAGAAATAATGACATGAATCCATTAACAAGGAGCAGTCAGCTGTGTAGAATCAGTCACAACCAAGTGCCGTCTTTAGTCTTGTAATATATACTAGGTGTGGGTAATCCAAAAGATCATATCGCAACATTTTTAATCAATTATCTTCTCAAATGTACATGAGTACAGACAGATTAGAAATGGTTGATGGATTTCTCTGTTTGCCCAGTTAAAACAAGCACTATTTCCACTACAGATACTTATTTTGGTGTTAATACCTTGGTTTATTGGATAATTAAAGCTGATCGTTTGTAGACGTTAGCTAACTCCTTTAAACAGTCACGATACACTGGTTTCTGTGTATGTGTACAGATGTATTTTTCTGTGATAATCATTACGCTCCAGTCACCTCTGTCCTGCATTTCCCGCCTTGGTCATACTTATCAAATGTTGTTCTGGTTTTATGAGCAGGTCTTCGTCCAACAAACTGCTGCTCAAGCTGCTTTGTTTACACGTACGTCATGACGTGAAGTCATTTGTCCAACCAGCAGAGCCGAATGTTAGGCTCTACAGCTCTGTTGGACTGTTGACATATCCATGGTATTAGTGCTCTTGTAAGTTATCGTTTGAAGAAACAGGACGACAAAAAATGAAAACCTGTCACCTGTAAAATCCGTCATCGTATAAGACCACTTACATCCCTATCGATAAACTCTCCTAATACTCTTATGAGTAGGCTAAAACTCTGCAGAACTATTGTTACTCATTCTTTATTTATCCACTAAGGTCCCATTGAGACACAAGGTTTCTTCTTCCAGACAGTAAGAGTAAGAGATATGGGAAACACTGATCCACATTTTTACTAGTGCAGCTCAAACAACAGAGACTGTGAAGAGGATGCATTTTATGTCCATTTAACCTCTTTGTAGTAAAGGTATGCACATATCTAAGACACTAATTAAAGCTATTAATAATGCTCACTTTTATTCTATGGCGAAGCAGTTTTATCCTTATGGGAGTGGCTTCTTCCAGGATTACTACTGTTTGCCTCCATCCCCAGGGTATTAAGTGATTAAATAGCTGGGTGAGCATAAAAAAATGTGTAAATACCATGGCCACCTTGGACTGACTTGGATGCTGTTCTCATAGCGGTTTGAAGTGGCACTTGTGACAGCTTATTTGCTCTCTTTAAACTAAACGGCGCAATCATTCATCGGAAAGTGGTGTCACCTTCAGTAGTATATAATTAGATTTTGTCCCTGGATTTTTCAGGTAGATATTGTCCTCTCATTAACCAGACACTAAAACAAACTCAACATAAAACATTTCGAATCATGTGAGAGAGGCAAAGCATGAGCAAGAGCAAACGAAATGACATGTTTAAACTCAGACACGATGAATGAAAGGACAGCAACAAGCAATTTAAGCTTCCGCGACCACTTTAATGTGACCATAATTAAAAGTTCCATTCATCAGAGTGAACTCAGCAGACACATACGCAAACATGCATAGTTTTTAAATCGTGATAATAGTGATTATCTGATATTGCAAGCCATAAAAGAGACAAATCTTAACTGTGGATTCCCAAAATCACGTTCAGCACAGTTGATTAGTCCATACAGTTTGAATAAGTGATTTATTCATTCATTCAATTCTGAGTACCTACGCCGTCATTTTTATGTTGAGCATAAAACTTTAATCAATCAGAATAACAAACGCATATGAAAGGGGGTGTTAAAAGATGTAAAGGGAAGCAGAGTGGCATCTCAGTCAAAGAAGCAAACGCAATGTAATACCTATCAGAAATATTAAAGACAATATATATTTGAGCAGGACCTCATTTAACCAGATTCACACTGTGCTCAGTCCTGTCAGAATGTATGCAGGTGTCTCCACATATTCCAATCAAATCAGTCACCGCACTTCGTCTGTCACGTTACCCACCGGCTCCAAACACAACGACCATCGTCTCAGGTGAAATGCATGACATTTACTCATCGTCACGCTAACGGAGACAAATCTCAAATCTCAAATCTCGAGCGTTCAAATACACGTCACACGTCGCACAGGTCACATGTCACTCGATCCAATTTTGCACAGTTTACTCATGTGGTTTCGATAGGAACGGAAAAAAAGCAGAGCTGGAGCAAACAAGAAGCAGCGTTTTACTGTTCAAATGGAATACAGACGACGCACCTAAATAAAATCAGAAATGTGTAATGTAAAGCTATACTGTAAATACCAGAATAATGGCCAGGTTTCCCAGTGGGTTTGCTGCCATTTTAAGACTCAGCAGCTCATAATTTTCTTCTTCACTTAAATTTTAATTTTATATTTGTATTTATTTTATAATAAACATCTTTTTATTTTATGTTTTTACTTAGATGAACTTAGATGCTGAGACGCCAAACATATTCAGTGTTCACGGTTTTTGTGTCATTTTTCTTATGTTGTATATATTGTGTGCCGTATACACAATGACTCGTAAAAACATGCCTTGCACAGTCATGTAAAAACTTTCAAGAAGGCTGATCACATGACTCTTAACACCAATGGATTGTGGGTATTTAACATGGCTATTCTGTGTGTGTTTTAGAAGTCTGAAGAAGAGCAACTATGCTTGAAACATCATAACATTACTGTATACTGGTGTGCAGATTTTTTTTTCTCCTCTGAATGTTCTTATCCGGCACAAGATATACTGCGAGGATGTACTTGTCTCTGTTCTTTATCCTAGTTTATCAGTAGGCACATTTATTTTGCTGCTCCTCTAAAATATATGGGTCCAAAATTATGAGACAATGCTGAATTTTTGGTCAAATAACAGCACATTTTCTCGAGTAAGGACCCTTAAACCCCATATACAACCTCGTACCCACCACCTAAACCCTCCAGAAACCAAGGGGAGACTCTTAACTCTATTGCTGTTCTAAGAAAAACTAACTAACTAACTTATGGAAGACTACAGGAAGTGGTCGAGCGGTGTGTCAAGAGAATGTGTATTTTCAGTTTATTTTCAAAACTATTAACAATACGAAATTATTGTTTTTCAATCATATGCCGATGATCTTGTTTTCGCCTTGAAACTTGGAAGTTGATGAGTATTTGTACAGTTTATTTTACTGTCCGATTTAAAGAGATATTTTTACTGGATAGAAAAGTTCTATTAATAAAATAACTTGACGTAAGTTTGCTTTAAAGCTTTATTTTACCATGAAACTACTGTCAGACTAAGGGCTCTGAGAGGGTTTTCCTTTTATGGTGAGTTTTATTTTATTAACTCACAGATATCAGTCCAAGAAATATTAGTCCTCTCGCCTTTGACGTTCTGAATAGCATATATTTCACTTTTAAGCATTCCCTTCATGAATTAGCTGCAGCCTTTTTCCACAAGTCTTTCATCTGTGTATGACTAGGGTCACAGCTTTAGGTTCCGAGCAAAGCACTTTGTACTGTGGTGGGAAGTCAACTATGAAGACTGAAAACCAAAGGCAGCTGTGCCTTTGGACACATGGCATTCAAGACTTTATCCATGATTAGCCTGAGGAACTTCCTTTAAATCTCTTTCATTAATGACCACTATTAGAAAATGATCTTTGGCACGAGTGGCACAGGAGCAAAACTCAAAACTTTCTTAAACTGCGCAGACCTAAGGTTGAGTTCCCAACAGTGGTTTAGTTTTTTTGAGTGTTTCAAATGGTCTGCAGTGTTTGAGGATGGGAAGCAAGGGAGAGAACGTCTCCAGAGAATACCGCTGGTTGGGAGGAAAGTCTGCATGTATATCATAGAGGCAATGCATAGAGTGTTGAATATGCTAAATTAGGGTTAAAAAAAAAAACAAGGGAATGCACATCATTGTATGTCATTTTGTCACTTGATAAATTACGACAGTAGTTGTTAGGTGTCTTAGAAAATGAATGTTGTGAATATTTCAAATGGATGAAAGATAATTACATTATCATATCATAATTATTACATGGCTAGTGGTGGAATGTGACTTTTACTTTATTTTAGCAACTAATGCAGACATCATAACTGTATCACGAACCCAGTGAATCTTCGCATCTCTACTCGTAACGCATTTCAGAAGGATTGGAAAGAAGCAGCTGCTTATATTAGAAATACTTGTAGTCTGACTTTTGAAAGCACTTTATGAATAAAAAGTGATTGAAAAAGTAGCCATGTGCAGTAATATAGAAAATTGAGGAAACATTACATGCATCAAGAATAGTTTCGCTTTGGAATTGTTGACTGGTAAATCGCAATTGAATCAAATCGTGAGGCAGGGGAAGATTTACACTTCTGATACCCATACAGTGAAAAGTAATAGTCTCTATATCATCTGAAATCACATACACAATCCATCCATGCATCCATGCATCCATCCATCCATCCATCTATCCATCCATCCATCCATCCTTTCATCCTTCCATCCATCCATCCATCCATCCATCCATCCATCCATCCATCCATCCATCCATCCATCCATCCATCCATCC
>JAPQRN010000014.1:3615436-3632100 GCA_037367275.1 Coranthus polyacanthus
TCCATCCATCCATCCATCCATCCATCACCCAATGCTTATCCGGGTCTGGGTCACAAGGCCAGCAGCCTAAGCAGAGAAGCCCAAACTTCCCTCTCCCTGTCCACCTCCTCCAGCTCCTCCGGGGGGACATGAAGTCATTCCCAGGCCAGCCGAGAGGCATAATCCCTCCAGTGTGTCCTGGGTCTGCCCCAGGTCTCCTCCCGGTTGGACATGCCTGGAACACCTCACCAGGGAGGTGTTCTAACCAGATCCCTGAACCACCTCAACCGGCTCCTCTTGATGTGTAGGAGCAGCAGCTCTATTCTAAGCTCCTCCCACTGGCATGGACCAGGGGCTACATTTCATACTATGAGTAGTTATTATTATCTGTTGTTCTTTTGTCTGAATAACATTTTATTCAGTAGTCTGGTCTGTGTGCACTGTCCATCCTCCTAGCATGAACCATGAACCCAGCATCGGTTTCACTCTCCTGGGAGCACAAATTAAAATTAGCACTTCAAATTAATTTTGTCTTGTATTATTTCATGGATTTGTGAGCTCTTGTTTAATAAATGTTTTGCCCTTTCTGGGAAAATTGTGTACACATGGCAGTCTGCCCAAATATCAAAATAACAAGTAAATAAAACCCTCCAAGGCATGACCTTTTTACAAAGGGCATGTGAAACTTAACTAAAGTGTAAGTGAACACATTTAAAACCTTTTCCACAGTTAAACCTTTCTGTTAAAATGTTGACCCAGTGCTGGTGTTGCAGAGATGGACAAACAGGGCAGCTGCTACCGGAAATCCCAGGTGGGAGTGTTGTGCAGACAGTAAGTCTACTCGTGTCAGCGGGGATTTAGTGTTGGATTAGTCTTGTGAGCATTATCTAAATAATTTCTTACTGTTCTTTCTTCTAACAGCTTGAAAAAATCTGTTTTTGACAAAGTAAATATTCACAGCTGCCTTCCTCCTGCAGCTTCCCTTTGAATTTGATGCAGGCAGAGATTTGGCAATCGGAAAAGGGCAGCACTTTAAACTTAACATTTGATAGTGTGACAGAGACATATCCTAGCTATAAAAAACATAACAGCTCTCTGTTGGTGTCTATGAGTCTTGGCATCAAATACTAACAATATCAGATATTTTCATTTTCAGATTTTCCACTGATTTAATTGTTTTTTGTCTTTCTACTTGGTTTTGCCTCAAGTAAACCATAGCTCCTCCTGATATGATAGAGCTAAACGCTGAATTCCCAATGGATTTGGCCACGCTAATGATGAATTAATTAGCTGTACGTGTCTTTGTACAGAAGGCCTATTTCTTATTACATTTTGAATTATATACTCAATAAAGACAGTTACTCACATTCGATTATTTGTCCATAATATTCAATAATTTATCTAACAAGATATATATAAAGGTATAAACATATAAAAAGTACAGTTTTCTTCTCCTGTTCAGAATAACCTCCTTCTGTGTCACATTCACTCTCCTCCATGTTTGTTTGTGTTGCTTTCATGCACATTTCCTGTCTGCTTCTGCACCGTCTGGAAAAAAAAAACGCGTCGTCCAAATGACGAAAAATTATGCACTAAAGAGTGTGATTTGCAGCACGACGAAATAAACGATGAGCGTAACATGAAATGAGGAATTAGGGATTAGGGATTAGGCGAGGCAAGGCAAGGCAGTTTTATTTATAAGGCGCGTTTCATACAAAAAAAATTCAAGGTGCTTTACAGAAAAGTACAGAAGTGCAATGCAAAGTAGAACAACTGAAGAAGGCAGATTAAAAGAGAAAAATCCTTATTAAAATAAAAAAAGTTTAAATAACATTTTACAGTCCCAGTTATGTGACATTAGTGCATTAGTGCCCCTTGCATTAAAACACAGGTTTAACTGGGTGACTAATGGCAGAGAATGTATTTAGTAAATGTTTGACAGACTGGTGAAACAGCTTGAATATACATTATTTCCCAACTTTCCTTAATCCATGTTGATCGTCTGACAGCATGTGGAGCAGTAAAACTGCACATTGTTTGGCCTTTTTTCTTCTAAGCACACAAGCAAATGTTTGTGTGCCCATGTCTGAAATGAAATGAATGTTGACATGAAACCCTGTGATGCCTTCTATTTCTTGATCGCCAAAAGCACTTATGGATACGCTAAGTCTTGGAATTAGGCTGTCTGCTCTGCACATGGTTCACAGAATACTACAGCAATACCATAGGGCTTACTATAATGGGACAGGAACAGACTTCACTCCCATATAAAACGCTGCTCTAAGATGTGAAAACAAGCAAAGGACTACATCAGATAAACTCAGTAAAAATAAAATGTACCAATAGAGACGGGCCGCATATGACTGTAATCCACGGTTAAATCCCATTCCCTTCAGTCAGTGTGTGTGCTAACCAAAACAAACCTGCGTACCTCATGTTCTTAGGCTCTCATTGTAATTGGAACAGATCAATTGTGTCTTTATTACAGGAATAAGATGGATAACCTTGTCCTCTTTTCCTGCCATTTTAATGGGCCACTCAGTCCCTGCTTCTTGCCTCTCGCTAATCCCCGCGGAGCCTATAGACTTTTAATCCCCCCTAGTGGGCCAGTAACGCAATATGGGCTCATCATCTATCCAACCATAGAAACTCCCAAACACTGGAAAAATTAAGGGTTCCTAGGGGTTCGTCAGAGAGCCTTTGGGTGCCCTCAAGATCAAAGATGCTTCTAAGAAGCTTGAGTTTCTTCAAAGGTCGGGAGATCCTTAGTTGTTGTATGGTCTTTCAGAAACAAACCAATTCTGATGCTTCAAGGCAGATCACTTGGCAGCTTTTACTCTGTATCATGTGCAAATGTGCCCTTGAGAGATTCTTTTTCCCTTTAAAAGAACTGATTGTTTTTTTGTTTTTTTTATGTGTGTTTACAATACACTGTACATTCTCAAACTCGAAGCCAGAAAATTTCCACATTCGAAAATCTGAAAATGATCAGATGTGTTGTTGACTCGTGCGCTTTGATTCTATTGAATGAATCCAACAATGTTCAAATTCAGAGAAATCAGTATTTTTATTCAGTGCAATGGCCAGTTTCATTTTGCTGCCTGTCAATGGCGAGTCCAAGCTCGAGAGCGAGTAAAAATGCACTCGAGACCGAGCTGAGACCATGACCTTCAAAAAGTGGTTTTGAGGCCGGTGTCAAATGCATCTAACATTTCATTAAAATAAAATGACATAGCATAAATACATGACTAAATTTAAGATGAATTTAACTTTACGGCCTCATGAGTCATGTCAGATTTTCAGTGTCAACGGTGGCGAGGACACCAATTCCCATCATCCCACAGTACAACAGTGTGTCATTTTTATTCTTTTGATTGAGAGACTGATCGACACTAATTGCAGTGTTGTTTTATTAGTAGTTGTGATCTGATTAACTTGTATCTACCTGTTAAATAACTGTTCGGTTTGCATAACCCTCTTCTGCTGAGTGACAAATGTACAACAGTCACAATGTAAGCAACAGCGATCAAACTCACAACCACATCTGAACACTGAACTCTAAAGCACATGAAGGGATTTGCTTTCAAGCCGATGCAAGACGACGAGTTCTGGAATAAATATAAGATGTTTTAGATGTGTGCAGCGTAACCACCGTAACTGGATAGAAGAATCCACTCACAGAAGCTCCAAATCTATCAACAGAAAATAAGAGAAAATACCATCGCATTTTGTTTGTTAAGTGATCCGTGGAGCATTGAATGCAAAAACATCAGATCAATATCCCTGACACCAAAGAACTAACCCAAGTACACAAGAAAAAAATAAACAAAGTGAGGTAGATGAGAGCAAATATTCTGAACACATGTAATGACTTCTTTCTGCTGTGTTATTATCGTTATCATCTCTGCGCTCACCTAGTTTTCAAAATGAAAGACGGCACAAAAAGTTCTGTTTCTTTTTTTTTTCTTTTTTTTTTTTTCCCAGCATGCTAGATGCTCCTGAAGAGAGGACATCAGGGCGCAGTGCTGATATTTGTTTGTTCTGCTCCGCGTGGACTCCATAACATCCCGTTTTCCTGCCGTATCCCGGCGCATGCAGCCGACTGATCAGGAGAGCCAGACCGCCAGTGCATACAACCCTGTACATTAAATGAACAAACACAGCAGAGGTAGAGCAATGTAAAGCCTTTTATCTGATATGCTGCATGTGGTACGATTAGAGGGGCTCTATTGCAAACCGTTACCTGAAATTCATTCATCTTCCCAAACAATAATTCTGCCTTCAAAGCGATTTTTGAAGAAATGTGATGTCTGTGAAGCATTTTGCTGTTTAGTTTAGATTTTCACACAAAGAGCTAGTAAAGTACTTTCCATTAAATGACAGCGTCTGGCATCTCGGGCGTGAATCGAAAGAGGAAAACACAAAGACATATTTTCTGAAGAGTTTTAATTTTATTGTAAGTAAATAAGTAATGTTGAAAATGTGGATTACAAAACCACGCTAATAGTATAAATAGGGTTGCGTATTGACTTGACCCTTAGCACAAATACACATTCTGCACAGCTTTTAGTTTGTGAATCCAGCATAAAGGTAAATAACACATAACATGATAAACTCAACAGTAAAGATGATACAATAGAACGTAGAACAACTGAACATGACAGCATATATGTAACAGCTTTGCTCATGTGCATAAGTTGTTGATACATAAACACATCCACTCAGGACCCGTGTTTACCGCACGGTCAAACGTGTGCAGCTGAACATGGACTTGTTACCTTAGCAACAGTAATGCTAATGACCCATGATGCAACACTCCGTAAGAATGACCGGCCGCCGCCTGCCACTGTTAAAATCTAGCTCTGTGGGAAACACTGAACGTATGCACACGTTTCGCCACGTTATGTTTTATTATGTGCGTTGTTCAGTTCATCATGTTATGTTTTAATTACATTTATGTCACCGTCGTCCATTCGAGAAAGAATAAAAGAATAGAGTCCAGTATTTGGTCACTGCTGTATAATTAAAAATAAGAGAACATCAAAATCTATTTCCAACTGTTGACTGAATATTCAAATAGATAAATATCCAGGTCCAGACGTGGTTACAATTAATATATTGCAATACTGTAGAAAGACAATACTGTGATTCTTTAAATCTGTTTCTATGAAAACTGCCATAATATAAAGAACACACCACCAATATCTGAGTTTTACGTTTATGCCGATGATGGATTACAATAATTTAGTCTAGCGGTGGGGAATTAAAAAACAACACAAAATAAACCACTGTTTGTCATGAATCTTTGCATGTTAATTATTAAAAAATCAATACTGTTACTGTGACACTGTGATTGTCGTGTGTATTGTGATTTCCCCTAACTCTGAATCATAATAGTTTATATTACTGTATGTACTGATACTAATATGTGCATTTTAAAGCTTTCATTTTGTAGTTTTGTAGTCCATGCCTTGGAATCTCTGCTCTCATCTGTTTGTTGACCACACAGTAGCAGAACTCAGCCGCTGGGATCAGGTCTCTAATCTAATAAGTGTTTATCCTCTCCATCAACGTTACTAACTCTGCATTTGTGTCAAAATCTGGAGTACAAACAGGCAAAAAATCAATAAATTACCATGGTTCAATAAGTGTGTAACCCCAGGGCTTGGTTTAATACCAGCCTCTGTGTCATAAACCCCAATCTTCTGTACCTTAGATTGTCTTATCAGACAGGCTTTTATATCTGTTTCACAAACTGTTTCACGACTGTGTCAGTCGCTGCCTGCATCCTGCGTGGACACCACAGCGACCATCCACCAGCTTTTCTTCTGAAACTAAATGGCTAAAGATGATTTGCAGACACCTGATGTTACCACGTTTCCTTCTCTTGATGTTTGTACAGATTTCATAATTATTCCACAAATTTCCCAGCAACTTTCGCCCGGAAAAAAAGAGTTGCCTTTGTAAATTTCTGGATTGTGGATTTGTTTACTAAACATTACTTATACTTTGTGAGGATTTTTTTATCACATCATTGCAGACTCTTCCTGTATTAAAGCAAGTTCTGAAATCCTTCCCAAAATGAACAATGTGTTGTCAGTATCTTAAACTAAATAGAAAAACATTAAATACTAACATATGAATATAGTTTCTGAGAGGCGCGTTGAGAAATGACATGAGCTGTTAAACACTATAACAATTACATAGGTATATGTAGAAATGCAGACATGAAATGTATTTTCGGTTCATAAATGTTGAGGTTACACATATTGTGGTTTGCAGAAAAGTCCGGATTGAGTTGCTAGTTGTAAAAAGGCACAAAATATATCGCATCTGGAAAGTAGAAAGTTCGCTGCAATAATGTACGTCAGTTTTTAGGTGTGTCCAGTCATCTATAAGACGTTTATGTTTAATTATAATAACTTAATAACTTACAGCACTTGTTGAAACAAAGTTGCAAAAATATATTTTAAACTAAACAAAATCAGATAAAATAACGAAAGACAAAAAAAACTGTTGAGAAAAGGCATAATACGCGGAACATGATATCTCTGTAACTGTTTGACAGAATGTGTTCAAATTCGGATTCAAGGATGAAGTGAAAAAAGTTTCGGAAGGTCACGGTCGCTGCGACCTCATGTCTGTCCATTCTCATGAAGGTGATATGTCAAGGAGGGAATCTGAGGGAAGTTCTTTCTTATTTCACACTTGGCACAAATGTTCGCTTAGACTCGAGGATGAACTTATTAGACTGTGGCGGCCAAAGGTCAAGGTCGCTGAGAGTTCAAAAAACATGTTTTCTGAGAGATTTCACAAGATTTCACATCATGATGCAAGGACAGTGCATCGGATTGACCTGATGGTTTTTTTTAAGTGAGTAACTGTGAATAAAAAAATAAAATAACGGCATTCAACAGTGAACACATTTAAATGAGTTTGATTCCGTTTAGCGCATAGTTAATGTAGTATTTTTTTGGTCTTGCCAGAGGTGTTAGAAATAGATAGAAGTAGGTTTTTAGACGTAGGTTTTCACATAAAAACAACAATAGCAGGTTTAACAATAGACAACAGACATAGTGTTAGGAGCATGAGCAGAGTGTGTGGACCGTAAACAGTGCTAAAAGAACCGCAGTGATGTGGGTGAGAGCTGCACAATGTATACGGCGCATTAATGAATAATACTAATAATGAATATATGAGGAGTTTTAACTACAGTTCTGTTTGTTTGGCTGTGCCAGTTTCTATTCCTGTGCTCTGTGCTCTCTTTGAGATCATCCATGCAAACAATATAGGCTGTCGTGGTAAATATAAAACTTGACTGACTGCCTTTTAAAATTAAGAGTAAAATAAAAAAATCATTACAGTCGATTTCAATTTCAGTACCCATCAACAGCGGATCTTCCCTCTAATTCAATAGTCTGTGAATGCTTATTCCATTCATTAAATCTTTAGCAGGTTAGTCGCTGCAAGATAATACTTTCTGGGAATAGTGTTATTAATGAATTGAATAACTTAAAATCATGGCAGCTATCACCTCTAATTACACCAGAAAATAACACATAACCTTCATTATCGCTTGCACCTTTTATTATCTCAAGACACATTTCTGAACTCAATTAAACAAAAAAGTCTAACGCTGTTATCACTGCCATGAAAGCATTAGTGAGTTGTTTTTCAAAACCTAAAACCATGTATAATTTAAATGCAGATAGGCAGATACCACAGAGGTTAATGCTAAGTCATTAAACATATTTTATAACCTGTTTTGCATGTTTATAACTGCGTTTTCAACCTCAGTGCTGTGCCTGAGTGCCATATTCAACTTTATCAGCTACATCGTTTTCAGTGACAGGCTAATAATGCCTTTTAATGTTGTTCTTGCCAAATGCAGCAATAAACCGAGAAAGCAAGAGTGCCAGGAGGGGCTGAGGCAAACTGATCAATGCAGTGTGAGGACAAACCCCTAATAAGTGTATTTTAAAGTAAAGTTAAGGAAACAGAAACAAAATCAATTATATTTCATCTGCCTGGTTCAGATGTTTCGGATTGTTTCGGAGTTTCCTTTCAATAATATGGCTGTTAGATGTACTAATTTCAATTTATGAGTTCAGACTTTGTAATTAAATACATCTTATTAAACTGTAGGATCAGCATCTTTTTTTGTCCTCGACCAATAGCTTGTTAAATGTGATTAGCATTAGTTGTTTCATAATGTTTTTCTTCTTTACTGATGTTTTTTTACTAATGTTGACTGACAACTAATGCACGCTCATGTTTTGTACATGACCTGTTACCCTCATGCAGATACACATGCATATTTAGATCCATGCCGTATAAATATATAAATATATGTATGTACGTGCATACAAAATTTGCAGGATTAATCCACCTGTGTGAAGCCGGTATTAGTTTGCCACGCAAGAGGCACATCAAATCCTCATTTTGTCTGCTGGTAATAACCTCAGTGCTGTTTCACTTAAAACAAAATCTGATGTTGTTCCGAGTGGGAAAAAAAAAATTAAATGCTGAGAAAGCCAGATGCACGGCAGACCAGACACACATCAACATTCCTATTTGATGAAAATAGACATTTGTATTCGCCCTGCATTTGTCTTTAGAATAAAAAAAAAAAAAACATAGCTGTCTCGGAAAATATATATTATATATGACAGGAATGTCATTTTGCCAAGTAAATGCTGACTGATTATATTTAACATGTAGCAATAGCAAATCACAAATTGCTAACCTAATGTCAAATTGCTCCCAGTGGAATTTAAGATGCAATCGCCTTCCAAATGTACAACATTGTATGACTGGAAAGCTATTCTTATTTGCTGGGCAGTGATGTGTACATGTTACTCTTGTAGATCCATTTGTGGAAAAGATTTCATTAAATTACAGCTGCGCTGGCTCTGTATATATACATATATGCAGCATTTATTTGAAATCACAGTATAGCAGAGTCTGTTCTAATTTTTTTCTCCATCTAGATGTCTTATTTCATGCAGGGATGAGTGCTCTCTAATGTTTAAGAAATATATATGTGAGAAAATGAGTGTATTACACATCATCAGGCCCATATGGAATCTGTGCTGCAGAGTTTTAACATCCACTCTTCTCTGGTGTTTTAGGAGATTTTGGTAACGCTGCTGATCCTGATTAGTTTGCAGTCTGGACAGGTAGAAACTGAGACTCCCTGGCTGATTTAGATCCGTCACTATGCATCCCTCCCTGACTCATCACATCTCTGTAACATGAAAGGGAAAAAAACAAGACATCAGCCTCGACTACCAGCTGTTAATTCAACATGGAAACCGGATTACAGGCGTTTCTGTTCTTGTCAATGCACCTGTTGTGCAGTTAAATTCCGCCGCTACGACTGCCGTGTCACTGCAGTGTTTATACCGGACAGTGCGAGGTTAGGTTAGAATGGGCAGGGATTATTTCTGAAACTTTGCCCGTGTAGACAGAGATCATTGTCATTTTAAAGGAGTCTGCATGTAGCCTTCATCCGTGTTAATGTGTGCTGCTGTGAGGAATAATTAACATTAACATCAAATAACTGAAAGTGGATTTTGTGGGAAAAAAAATGTCAAAGACTCGATTTACATCTCTAGAGCTTAAGAGACGCCACTTGGCAACACGAGTAACACCATGAGATGTTGATCCTTGCCTTATCGTTACTGAGGCTGACAGTTTTTTCAGGAAACCTGTGGGATTCTTGCGGGATGGGAGTACATTTTGCTAACACGATTGGGATGGAACAGGAAAAACAAAACAAAAAAGAGCCGGGAGCAGGTCGATGTAATATTTAATAATATTAATAATAATTGGTGTTGAATAATATGAAATGTCGTTGAAAATCTCCTACTTTGTGTCTAAGGTGTCCTAAAAAGATTGCTCTGCCTAAAACTACTCCCCCTTTTTTGCAAAATAAAACACAACATGGGAATGGGAGGGGACAGGAGTCATCAATCTGGGACTGGGACAGAACAGGAATATTTTAAACTTCTGTCATGGGATCGAGACGGGACAGGAGAGAAAATCCACTCCGGTGTCACCCTCTAGTTTCAATACGTCCCTATATTTAATGCTTCATGAAATTCCAACGTAGTCCGTGCGAGTGTGTTTTAGTTGCTGCTGATATAATAAAAATAGAATTAAAAGGTTCTGCTGAAATATTCTTTGAAGCCTTCTTGTGATCATTTGGTTAATTTGGATGGCTCATGAATGCCTATTTTTTCCTGTCAACAGTATTTATTGTGTTAAAGGGATATTGTCTAACACATAATGAGATTTTTTTTTTTCTCATGCATTACCACCGAAAATTGTCATGAAATCCACAGATTCCATTTGGGCTTTCAGCATTATGCACATGATCTGTTGTAGCTGGAACTCATTAATTTTAAATGGTAGGTTTTCAACTCAACATTAAAACACCACTGACCCTGAGAATGTATAAACTGTGCTGACTTTGTACGTTTAGGAACTGAAACTACAGAGCATAACGTAGTTCATGAAAAATAAACTCTAGCTGAAAAACCCTAAGGTATTTGTCAGTATATAGTAGTCTTGAAAGTGATTGGACTGTATTTGAATTTAAATAAATCTATTTGAAGCTCAGGTTTATATCTCTAATCATTACTAAAACTAAGGTCATTTGTGTGTTTTTGTTCTTTTCATCCCCTCCTCAAATGTATAATTTTATAATAAATTATTCTAATGAACTTTTTTTTTTTTCTGTTTGAGTATATCTGTCTTCCTAAAGGTCTGCTTTTATATTACACAAAAAAGGTCATGGATTTAATGAGACTGCTCAAAGGAGCTTCAAAGGTCCTAATAACGTTGTTACTGTTTGCTTGAATAAGAACGTTCCTTCCTCTAAAAGGCTACAAATCTAACTCTGTCAAACCTTGGCAGGTGGCCCGCTGCAGCCTTACGTCCAGTAAATCTACCTCAAAATATTCAGACACTGAATTAATGCTTATTTAAGACTCATCTTGGGATGACTCTTCACTCCCAGCAAAGAAAAACATATGAGCGCATTGAAATCACAGACAGATTGATTGACACCACATCAAGCCATGTCCTCACACCATATGCCACCTCATGTTGATAAGCTGCAGGCAATTCATCATAGTCAGAAAGAACATATCCCCAGTCTGCATGCTTTGGTGGTTTGTAAATTCTGCAGTGCAGCTCTAATATGAGAGTGTAGCTGTTTGAGCTCCACTCACACACAAGCAAAATCACTTCCCATCAATAAATGTTTGCTTAATTTAAAGCCGCTTTACTTCTGTAACTGTATGTCTCGTCTGTTTATCCAGCATTTGGGCACATGCCAGAGAGCTGTGTTGATGTCAAATCAAATGTGATTATGGCCTCTAAATTGACCATCTGATTGGCCAGATCGGCGAGCAGAAGAGCAGAGTCTTTACTAATTATATTAAACCTCTGAAAATGCAAAGGGCAGCTGCGGTCTGCAGTGTGGTAGATGTTTTGTTGTCTGCGATGAACATAGGGTTTTGTTTTTATATACAAATGACACTGAGCTACATAAAAATGAGTCACAAATCCGGTGGACCAAGATTAGTTGCGGTTGCATGGACAATATGTCTTCAACTCCACTGAAATCATTCTGATTAGGGACTTAAGTGTTTACATGGATGATATGATGACAAGATGTGTGTTTATGTTTCCCCAAAGCATAGAATCAGAATAGAAGAGGAAGGATTAGCAACTTTTCCAGCTCTGTTCATGTTTTCAAACAGTTATTGGAACAATTTGTTGTCTCAAGCCTTTTTTGACTGTACAACCAGTGCAAATGAGACACAAATATTGGGTGTAATAAGGGTGGACGTGACTGTAAACTGCTCTGCCAAGCTGATTGCTCCAGTGTTGTGCCTGTGTCATTTGGATGGATGTAAATGAGGGAATATTCATACATTTGGCATAAAACCCCTTTCTATGCAAATAAGCCTTGTTGCAAAACACGTCTAATTCACAAAAGACCAGCACAAATTGTTCAGCTGGTGCAATTAATGCGTTTAGTGCATGCATTGTGTTTAGTGGTGAATATTTATGTTATTTCATCCCAATGAAACAGCTTCAAGTGACTTTAAACGTTAACATTTTAAAGAATTTCAAATTCCTATCTTGCCAGATCAGGTTACATGAGGCATTTTTTGCCCCTGATTGAGCTATTATTCTGATTATTAATGAAATATTAGGTCCGTGTAAACACTGCTGCTGAGATAAAGCTGAAGTTGGAAAAAAATGATGAAACGCGGGTTTATAAAGAAGCAGAAAAGCTAAGGGTTGTCATTGTTACAGGACAAAATGAGTTACAAGAGTCTTACCCTTGAGTTCCACTCTGGTTTGAATATGAATTAATTTACCACTTAAAAACAGTTTTTTCTTTCCTTTGTACCTACTTTGTAATTCCATGTGACTCTTTCTATATTTGACTCACCAACAAAGCAAAGACTCAAACAAAATTTGCAGTTATCTTTAATAAAAATGTAGGACATTTCTCTTCCCTGAGCACATGGATGCAGATTTATTGCTTTCTTTTTCCGGCATTTCACTGGGGGTACACTTTGTTGTGACCTTCTAGGCCATTCCAGATGATAGATTTCGGTGGTAATAGCCATTTTAATATTACTGTTTGTTACTAAGAGCATCTGAGTCAGCAGGGCATAGCTTCAAAGGCTTAATGGGGCAAAATAAATTGCCACACCAAGGGAAAGATACAGCACTAATCACACCATTAACATTGAGCATCAGCCCAAAGTGGCCATGTTTGTTTGAAGTGTCGAGAAATGAACTCAGGTCAAATCAAATTAAGGGCATAGGGACCACATAAATAGAGAAGGATATGTTCCCCTCTCATTTTTGTAAATAGTGTTTTTTTTTCTTCCTCATCCTCTTCTCCATTAGATTTAAAAATGGGATTGTGTGTGTGTGTGTGTGTGTGTGTGCATGTGTCCTTCAACAATTTTCATTTTGTTCCGCTCGCTCCCTGTTCATTCAGTATCACAGGAACTGAGCTGTAAAGCGTTAACTATAGTTGTAATTACTTGGAGCCTTTGTTTTATGACTCTCTGGCCAAATAGTCAGCCTTGTCATACAGGAATCTATTGCAGATTCACTTAGCCTTATAGTGCCATTAGGTTTTATGTGAAGACATTTTCAAGCTCCATTTAGGGCTTTTGTATATATCAATTATGTTTATATGCAGTCAAATCCTGCAGAACTGTAAAACGGCATTCAACAAGTACAATCTTTTATCATGTATAATAATGAATTTCATTCTGAGGGATACATAAAGTGGGATCTTTTTTGCTCCTGTCTGTCACAAAATGTATTTGATTTACCGGTGCAAGAGCTACGTAGAGGAGCGTTAAACAGAGAGAGGATGCATGCACTGTGTTCAATGCCAAGTACATTTTTTGAAAAAAAAATAATTTAAAATGTCATCATCAAAATGATGTTTTCATAAAGACCTTGAGTCGTAACAGGGTTTTGTTAACTAGCTTCATAGGGACAAACAGTCACAGTGAAGTCTTGTTTATATCGCCTTCAAGGCTCAAATCTCCAAAACATAATAGGTACATGTTCCTCGTATAACTTTGTTTGAGCATCGGGGACCATAAAGTTTCTCAAAGTTGGAATGCTATGTGTGCTGACCTTCTACTAAAGATTAAATGCGGGTTAAATTAGGAGGAAAAAAGGCATGGGAGCATCACCTCCAGGAGATCCAGTTTACCATACAGAGAAAAAAATTTTATTATTACAAAAAGTATTCCCAGTCACCAGAATCAAATGCTGTCAATGTGCATTTCTGTGGCCCTTGGACACATGTAATGTCATTTGTCATTGAACGATCTGCTTCTTTCTTTGCGTTTCATCAATGGACAGGAGGTGGATTTACAAAATCCAGGACTTCACAGGACTTCACATCTCGACCGCTGTCCATTTTCTAGTCGTAGTTTGGTTTAAATTTTACTTATGACACAAATTGGCGGTTATTTTGATGGAAAACAAATAGAATGCGTTGTCTGTGAATGATTTACATTTACATTCACGAGGCAACAGATACCAAAAGTTATTTATAGTTGCAATTTATTTAGATATGAACAGAATTTCCGACACAGTTGTTTCTAACCTAATTGCATTCCCTCAAAACGATCGATCGATTGAACTGGTATACCTTTGATTATACACATGTGTAACACAAATGGTTGATATGTGTGGCAACATGTGGATTGTAATATCAAATGCACTTGGATTAAATTAAGAGAAAGTTTGAGTTAAATAGTGCTATCTCAGCAAAATATAAAACCCCAGTGTCACGGTGTTACCTACTGTACTATAAGAACGTAAAACTACCTCCTGCATTGAGCATAAACGTTAGCGTTAAGCATGAATGCTATTGCAAATGAGTTGCATACTTTATGAATGTGACTGGTTAATGACTTCCCTCACTATGGCCTAAAATCCAGAATGTTGAAAGGGTATGTGCAGGAGCCGCATGGCGCTGGAGGATTTCGGTAATTGGCTGAGTGATCTTTAAGATCACTGGCCTCTAATTGGACAGGCAGTGTCCTATATGTATATATGGATCTGCTTTTCTCATCCTCTTTTCTGTAGAATCCAAACCTCCCTGACTGTCCTTGATTGACTGACAGAAGAAGAACAACCCCTTCATGATAGCGAAAGTAAGGGCAACATGAATGTATAATGCATTTTCACTGTGTTGTTGCCTTGGGTATTCAAATTGTGTTTGCAGGGAAGAGGAAACCAAATCAGGGCTGTGCATAAACTCCCTTTGATTGACTGTTGATGAATTCTTCAGAGATCACTGGAGGTAAACTACTGTATAATGGAAAGGTTTGATATTGACAGCTATCCAATAAAATTCATTCCTGAATCCGGAATTCCCTCCAGGTGGATAAACAAGGATTTCCACTGAGTGCTGTGCTAATTAAATAAATAAAAGTCTTAACCACATTAGCTTTTTCTTTTGTCAGGGTACACTCGCCTTACTCTGTCTGTTCATGCTCTGCTCTTCCTGTAAATGTGTTTTGAGCTGTGCTTTACCATGAAATATTCATTACTCTCCGGTATTTCCACATCTGATTTACCCTGCATTTTCACTGAAATCTGAATCTTAAAACCCATGTTAGGAATTTATTGGTTTTACATTAAAACACACTGTGGGGCTTATTCCCTAGAGTGGAATTCTATTTTGTGATTTATGAACATAAGGAGTGAACACAAAGGGAACTAATTTCCAGCATCCAGAACTCATGGGAGTGACATTTCATTTGGGACTCTAACTAACGAAGGCACGGCTCTGTTTTGCTGAATAATGATGGAAGAATAAATGCCTGAAATAAGGGAGAAGACATTCAGAAAACATTTACTGTCACATCATAGAGGCCCGAAAATAATGTGAATTTGTTTCTAAAGCCCATTTAAAAACATTTGACCATAGTGCTGCATAATCAAAAATCATATAAAACCATGAGGATAAAATAAAAACCAAGTAGATTTAGTTCTATTCAGTTAAAAACCCTTTCAAATGGTCTGCAGCCATGGTTCGTCTTCAGCGGAATGTGCTCTAAACTTGGCTTATTTGTGGTTTTAGTTAATAATTTAAAAAGTCAACAGTCACTTGACGTGTACCGTTCAAACATGTAAGTGAAACCACTCAGCTTTACCAAAGGGCCCTGCTGTTGACATGGGATACTAACCCCGGTGTCCTGTGTCAAAGTCATGTACGGACACACTGACTGATCGACCTTGTTCACTGACATCGTCCAATCAGCAGCTAAAGTGACATTCACTGATGGCAGTGTCCGACGTGGTGGTACATGAAGGTTGTTTCATACGGTTTGAGGACTGAATTTGTGCTCATGCAACGACTTAATTGTTTTGAAGATCTTTGATTCATAATGAAGCTTCCTTTGTTCCGTGGTATCAAAGTAGGGCTGAGAACAAAACCTCAATACCGACTGTATTGCATTTGAAATCGTTTCAGTCACACTTTATATTAAAGAACACATGATTACCATTACGTATACGCATTAGGAGCATATTCACTATTTATTAGTCAGTATAAAGCACTTGTTAATGCCTTATTCTGCATGTCCACATTCTACAACTACTAGGCCATTAAGTAACAGTTTCCCCTCAATAACCTCCTAATTACTGCTTATTAATAGTAAGTAAGGTTGTTGTTTTATATGTATTACAATCTTAATATGCTTTGCTCAGTATGGGTCTCATGAGGTGTTATTACCCCAAGATTATTCATTCACTCAATAATGCTCAATAAATATAACCTACTCTATATTTCAAAATTCTAAACATTGGTCTCAGCTCAGAATTTCACCATCAGTGTTTCCCATAAGTCGTGTGCTTTTAGTTAACAACAGGTATTTTAACTCAGCCGCATCTAACATTTTTACTGAGAATGTGCCTCAAATTACTGATGAATACAAGTGCATGAATATAATTTCGCCTCATTTCTAACGTGACACGCCAATGTGACCGAGAAACGTCCAGCGATTTTAAGAGACGGTGATCTTTTGAAATCCTAACGCCACACCAAACAAACACGGTAAAAGCATCGTTCCGTGTAAAACCACACCATCGAAATCCCAAAAATAAATAAACAA
>JAPQRN010000014.1:3658785-3685205 GCA_037367275.1 Coranthus polyacanthus
GGTCTACACTACCAGGCACCCATAGACAGGATGATCACATAAAATACATATTTTTATAATTTAATGAATATTTGAATTCAATGGCAAGATCTTAAATCAGTCATAACTGTTGTTTTCAAAAAGCAAACTGTAAACACGTGACGTCGAATCGTCAACCTTACACTGGATTACTATTTCATTTCTCCAGAATTGCTATTTCACTTTACCCTAGTTTTCTTTTTTTCTGATTAACAAGACCAACTTCATGTTCTGTCTATTTGATTATGTGATATGAAAACAAAGAGCATTAATCGGGCACTGATTGCACTGACTTCAGATTGGGCACTATGGATTCTAGCCATCGTCAAATGTCAAATCTTAAAAACATAACTTTATGTTTTAATTTCTCAACAGTAGCTAAGAGACAAAACCAAAACAGCCAGGTCAAAGATCAGTAAAACTGAAGTTGAACTGCAGAGGAGAGCGATGATTCTCAGTGACTCTGCTGTTATGCTCTGGACTGCCTTCGAGGTTTAACAGAGGGCTGAAATGTCATCAAGTCAAATAAAAGAAATGCATATTTTATCCTCATCCATCCATCTTCTTCATCCATACTTTATCCTCATGTGCCATTGAATTTGCTGTTAAACTCTAAATATTGATTACAATAGTTTTAATCTTAACATAGTCTTGAGTACATGAGCATAAACCATATACCAAATTATTTATTTATTTGTAGATTAATAAGAAAGATTGTAATATGATACTGAAAAGTATCAAAAGTAGAGAAAATGCACCACTCTACGATGCTGGTTTGAATCAGGATGGTGATGGGAATCACAAACCCACACCAAATCCCTCTAAATCATCTGATCCATCAGAGTCATATGCCTCTGAGCTTATCAATTCCTTTTATTGATGTCGGCATGTTTTTCTATTGCAGAACAATGATGCCGCCCTCATTCATCTACACTGCTGGGAATATGGAACAAAAAGTCATGGCGGATGTGAACAGTCCAGAGCGTGGATTCATTTCACAAAGAAAGATGAAAACAGTGCTAGTTGTATGTCTGTTAAATGATCATTTCAAGTAAGAGTAGAAACACCAGCAGCAGACTGGAAATATCCTTCTATGCAAAATGGGCTGAAATCCCAGGAATGCCATGTATTTGAGACTCTACACATAAGCGCTGCTGCTTCTCAAATGAGCAGCATGTCCGTTACCAAAGGGAGACGTCCAATGTTCTAATAACATTCCCAAGCAAGCAAGCAAAACTGTTTTATTTGTATACCTCAGATTGCACCAAGTGGAAGCACGATGTTCTGCAGGAAGCATAAGGAAGCATACTCCTGTGAAAGGCCTCTCTCGACACACACCATCTACCAAATGTACTTTCTAATTTGGCGGTCTATTCAAACTGCAACACTTTCCCAGCTCTCCCTCTAACACATCAATGCTGCTGCTGCCAGCTCCGCCACCCAGGCTTCCACCTGTAGGCTCCCGGGGGGAGATATTTATTCATCACTCCCCAATATCTATATGAAAACATATCTGCAGGGAGCGATGAGCTCAGAGCCGAGACACCAAACTCTAAATATATCGCACTACTGTATTAGAACATTTGAAACCAGAGTTGTCTGACTGAAATGAAATCATACAAGTTGAAGTTTAGCTGATTTTGTTTTTTTTTCCTTTGACCAATAAAACCTAAATGTAAAGAAATATTCTTTCATTTCACGCATTTTAAATGGTGATAGACAGATTGTTGCTACCGCCAGCTTGACTCAACTCATCAGCTCCCAACCAGCGCAAGCCTTTCATGGGTTGGAATCAGGAATCAATAAGGGAATCGATGAAGAATTGGACAGATAAGCAGAATCCATAATGACACCGGTATCAGTAAAATCTTATCAGATCCCATCCCTGTGCAGGACACGTTTAAATAGATGCATTTTTTGTAGATGCACTGCTTGTACCTTCTGCAAAAGAGTAGCAGGTGTCATCAACATCCCTGACACCTTGTGAAGAATCCACTGAGATAATTCTACCTCCACTCTCGTCCAGCTTTCAACTCTCATTTCGATTCAACTCATCTCTCATTGCTTTTTGAAACCGAACATTCTCGACTGGTTGATGTTAAGTCGAACGTGTTTGAATGCAACGTGATAACACTTTGTCAGTGTAACATCGTAGAATCAAGGCATCTTTTTGGATGATAGGTGACATCTGTATCTTTAGTCGTGTTCTAAGGAGAATACAGCAATGCAATCAAGTATTCACTTGTCGACAGTTTCAAAAGGTATCAGAATACGCACCCAAAACACACACATACTCACATCTTACAGACACGTGGATGTTGTTTGTCAGCAGGAGTGTGTATGTACAGGTTTTTGCATGGGGTTGCTAAGCTGTATGCTCAATTGGAAGCAGGTGCAGCGTAAAGACCTAATCACATTTGCGGCTCATTACCCAGTGACTGTGTGCACATATTTGCCTCTCTGTGTCCTTATTAATCAAGCACAGACAACCCTAAGTGCTCCTCTCCACTTTTCCACATGACTTGCTACAAGCAACAGTAGAGCACAACAACCTGATGAGACCACCTGCTGCTGTCTGCTTTTCTAACACCTGCAATGCAAACGCTCATAATTTCTCACTTGACCTCTAACCACTTGCCAATTGAAAGCGCCTCAGTTTTCAGACCACTCGATTGGTGTTGTGCACTTTTTCTCCGGAGATTATGTTCCTCATTTGGAGAAATTTCCCCCGAATGGATCTGTCGTGTAACGTATGGGTTTTGTTTTAAAGCAGATGAAGAAACCACATAGAGCGTTGAAAGTAGAGCTAAAACAATTAGTCCTCTAATGGAGCCGTTAATCTAAATGAAATGAATCGCCGGAGATTTGGATTGCATACCTAAAATGCTGAACATTACCTTGTTGTGAGGCTCGGGTTGTTTTTGCTTGTGTCTTATGCCAGGACACTGATTTTATTAGATTTAGGACAGTTGATCAGAAAGAAAATCTGAATTCTCCATCATAGGCTCTGAGAAACTGGTAGACAATTAAGTTGAGATAAAAAACTGATTGATCAGTAAACAATTAAAATAATTACCATTTTGGAGAATAAACGATGCTTTAACATGCAGCGTAAGGGGCAGCTCATATAAGTTTTTTCTTTTTCCCTGGGTACTTAGCTCATCCATATCTCTCCCTTGTACCCGGTACTTGTATATTAATGATATTTCATAAAGGCGTTGCCATTTAGCAGGGAGGTCACATCTACTAATAACAACATTCTCAATAACAGGGAATAGGAGGTGAAAAATTCATGAAAATGAAATTAATCATCAAAACCAGTTTGACTTCAGGGAGTCTAATTGGATCTATTTTTAATGGCTTTGACAGGGGTTAGACATCACTCTGACACTGAGAAATGTTGGCCTTTTTGAATAACATGTCTAAGTACACTATGGACAGGTTCGGGGAGAAGCAAGTGATGATATTAAAGTCCCTACCAAGGAGTGGGTGTTTCATTTCACTGTTGCTGAATTTCCCAAGAGCAATTCCTGAAAGAAACACCAACAAGTCACCACTCCCACAAGTAATGTTGTACTGAACATATGTAGTACATTTATTAAATGCATATAGAGGACGCCCTATTGCTGAATAGATCTAGTTTTCCTGAAGAAGATCTCTCACGTTTTCCTGTAAATGTGTAAAATAACCTTTTTCTCATTAATTGACTCCCAGAATTATAAACAAATTACATCACGGCAGCCTTTTTATATACAGTAAGAATAAAGAACACTTAGAATGTAATTACCTGGATAATGGGTAATGGTAAGTTTATCTTAAATATTGTATTATCTTACTGGTATATTATTGGTATTTTGATATCAAAACCTGGATCTTTAGTTTAACCTCATATCCTGTATCATAAATACATGCCTGGCATTTGTAACAAACCAAAACCGAGTAATAAAATTGCATAAGACTTTAATTGTGTATAGTTCTCCTGTTCTCCTAATACAGAAGCCACGTTGACGGACAACATTCAACCACAAGGTATTAGAGCGAATGAAACGCAGTCTAGTTACAACTGTAACTGTGTTTTGAGTGGTGAAGTAAAGAAGAATGTCGGACACATCCTTTGTTTCACCTTTGCAAGATAGCTCCACAGATCACTCTACAGACACTCATAATGCAGGCAGTTTGTGGATGGTACGTAGAGAACCAAACCACTGTGAGGCATATTAGTGAAGTGATGTGTCCATGCATGTCTACAAGAAGCTTTGTCAGTCGGTCAGTCCATCAGTCTATGTTTAAAAGGTGATATCTTAAGAACGGCATGACAGAATGCGATTAAATTCACTTGGAACATTCGCGTCGATTCATGGATTACCTGGAAAGATTGTGGTGACCAAAGGTCAAAAGCCAAGGTTGCTGCAACCTCACAAAACACCTGTTGGGCCGTAACTCATGATGTGGTGGATGCAACTGCTTGAACTTCAGTGGTTCTTTCAATTAAATGGGATGAATGGTCGATTAAGAGCAGAATTTAGTGGTATCTAGTGGTGAGGTTGTGGATTTCAATAGATGAATGCCGCTCACCCTCCCCTTCCAACAAGCATCTAAGAGAGCCTTCAGTGGCCACTAAAGATGTAAGCCAGGTACTGTGTGAAAATGGCAGACTCCGTGGAGTGGACGTGCTCGGTCTGTAGATGTAAACAGCCCATTCTAAGGTCGTCATTTCAGGTTATTATACAACATTGAGGACATAATTAGAAACATCTTCTGCAAAGAGATCCCCCTAAATCTTCCACACTGGACTTTGAATACAAGACAGAATAATGGTGGTTGATTTTTTCGCTACACTACTACTACTACGGACCAGGTGGACTGTGTGTAGCGTCTGTAACAAAGCTCTAATTTGCGCTGTTCAGTACACCTGTACTAATCCTCGACGTTATTTTACCGAATGTAGAACGACTGTATTTTGGAAATTATACCTTTTAATATGAGTCCACTGAACAATTTAATTTCAGTGGTATATGTGCACACATAACAATCATTGATGAAAACATTGCCGAATTTGAGTGAACTATAAAAGCCAGAAGTGGTACTAAATGAAGAGCCGTTTGGGAACTGAAAGAGCCGGCTCTTATTGCTTGAGCTGAGCCAAATGATCTGGCTCACTAAAAGAGGCTTAATTTCCATCACTCAAGCGTACAAGAGGGGGATGCAATCTTTCCAAACTTAAAAACACATAATTTTGTGTCCATATTATATTATTTACAATTATGTAGTTATGTTTTTTTTCCTGAGAAGGAGTCCGGACCCCCTTGCCCCCTGGAATTTCCGCTCCTGCTCCCTGTTGAGTTTTGGCGGAAGGGTATTAGGTTGTTCACAGACAATCCGTGAGCAGTAATCCCTCTGTATTTTTTAGACAGGACATGCTTTGATGTTAGATGAGTGTACACTGGTGCCAAACCCTCACTGTCAGCAAATATTTCCTTGAAATCATTCCATTCCCTTAAATTCGTGCTTTCAATTGTACAGGCATGGCAGGAGTTATTAAGCCGAGCATTTCGGGTGGTCATAGCAAGAGACATCAAAAATGAAATTTTGTCTCCTCTGATTTCTAACTATGTATACACTAAGATGAAAAGGAAAACATTATAACAGTGGCAAACAATGCATACCTTGGTGAGTTGGAGAAGAACAGATAAAAATAGTCTCGAGGCTGTAATACATTATGAGAATTTGGATGAACATCTTTCCTTGATGCACTGTCTTGTTTGCAGGAGGTAGACTCGGTATGGAGTCCTGCTGGGGTTTGGTATCCATTGTTCCTCGTTGTTATCTCATACGCTCTGCATGTTCCCCGCGTCTCCAAAGGACCTCGGTTCCCTTTTCAGCGTGGCCCCAGAGACACGTACAGCACTGTCTAAAGTACTGTAAGTGGGACACAGAGTCTCAGAGTCCCAATAAAGAAAGGTGGAAAAAAAACAATAGAATAATAGGCTTAAACCATGAGATGAATATTTTATTGTACCTGCATGGCTTGGTGTCCAGACAGTCGTCCAAACCGGTGTGACCGTGGCACAAAAAAAGTCCTCGTCTCTCCTGAGGTTTTTTTTTTGTTTTTTTTTGTCCACCTGTTTTTCTTCTTACCTTTTCATTATCCAACATATTGTCTAAAAATACTGGAGCTGTTTCAGAATTATATTCTCAGTTGGTCTAAATGCGGCTGTGTGTGTTACAATTAGATATTTTGGCCCTTAAATAAAAAAAAAAGGTTATTAACTGGTAAGTGTTTCCCCCTTGTGATTTGATTAAAGCCATTGTTTCTATCAATGCTTTTAAATTTCTAAAAAATAGTTTCTCTAAATCTCCACTCAAGAGGGGCTTGGCTCTTAAGAGCTTCTGAGCATCTGCTATCTGTACTACTTATTACTTCAAGGATTGCTTAACCCTCAGTTAAGTAGTTCCCAGTGTACACTATTTTGTGGATTTTCCGGAGTAACCATGACAGTGTTTTCTGAGGTGGAACAAAGTTATTGTTAATCGAATCACAAGTCTCAAGTCTGGATTACAGAGCCTTGAGTCAAGTCCCAAGTCAAGTTACGAGTCCTAAAGATTGTGTTTGCATCTTTTGCATTGGATGTCTCTCATCTACATTCCACATGGCTTTGTTGAGGTCGACATTTATAACCTCTTCCAGTGAACACTTCTGTTTTAATAAGGAACATGGATTCATATATTATATTATCACCATATATATTGTCCTCTGCCAATTGGCGACCCAATGTCAACAGCTCCACGACCCATTCTGGTTTCGGAACCTAGGTTTGGGAAACACAGGTTTGGATACACTGGGAAAACTTGATCATTTGTGACCAGACGCTCTTTCAAGGAACCTTTAACTAGTTTTCATCTGTTTTCAATGTCTTAAATGTGATTTCGACAGGTCTTAAAAATAGTTTAGATTTAGTTTCTTTTATAGAACTGCATTCACTTAAGTCAGGCTTTTAAATGTGTGTTTTGATCACACGGTAACAAAACTGAAAAAAACAAAACCAATGTGGAGCCACTAGACTTCATCACAGCACTTCCAGTGCGTGTGTCATTATGAAAATAAAACATTATTGAAAATAACACATTTGAAGCCGCTTGCTTCTTGTGCACTGAAATGCTCCAATTAGAAACTTTGCGTCTACAGACATTAGAGTTACATGGGAAATAAGGGTTAAGTAAGGTTAAGTGACATCGAGACAGCATCTGAATTGACTCCAACAAAAACTACTTTCCTTCCTATCCTTTGTACATTTTTTTGCCAGTATGGGTGAGAAATGGGTCTTAAACTGCATTCATAATGGCCGTAAAAAGGTTTCACATTTAACTTGCTGAAACCTGCAGAAATCACAGAGTCCAAACTAAACTGGAAAATGGCAGAAAGCATTTGACTGCAGGGGAGTTGCGTTTTACAATGAACTATGTTTTAAGACTAGCTTCTGCAGCACATTAGCATTATTTTAAATCTGGAATGTATAAATGCTACCTCAGCAATGATTCCACCCGACAGAGGTTAATAGTCTTGGGTAAACTCAGTATCCTTGATTATTTATTTATTTGTCTAGTTTGCATGACAACACTTAACTTTAGCAAGAAGCATAGTATTTGAATTCAGCAACAGAATGAACTGTGTCTGAATTGGCACTGAGGAACCTTGGGGAGGCACTCTTCTACACTGTCAGGCCCTGAATCTCTATCAGTATTCATTCTTATTCAAATTGCACCATGGTAGCTCATAAACATAGCATTAGATTATGGAAATGAGAGGTCTGCATCTATTCTCATTTAATTCCTTTTGGGAGACATTTAATTTAAACAAATAAATAAATAACAGTGCAGCATCAGGTGTTTATGAAGGGTACTGCGTAAATTTAGCAAGGCAAACTGAATAATAATCACCCCATTTGACTATGTGCATTCAATCACCCATCATTGAACACTTCATTAAGGCTTTAATAGTCTTTTAAATATGTAGGACACTTGACTTAAGACAGACGTCAGGGGAATTTGCTGCTTGTCATTCAGTATTGTGGTTGTCGCCCAGTAAACTGTCCATAATATGCAGGTTGCCTGTATCTGTCTCTGAAATAAAAGACAGCAGGAACCTTCGAGTTAAAGCTATAATACGTAACATTTCCGCATTAAAATATCGAAAAACGGCGAGGCCTATGTTGTGTATTTGTGCTTACATTAAGTCACATGTTTCCGATGTGATGTCCCGTTTCATTTGGTTTAAAGTGCTCTTCAAAGACTCATCCAACAATAACAGCGATTCTGTGGCCTCCTCGATCATCAAGTACGCTTATGTTATTATGTGACTTTGTTCTGCAAATTTACAAACAAAGCCAATCAAGGCACAGATAAAACACGAATCCAGGGGTTCAAAAAAAGAGCAACGTGACAGCTTCAGAGTCCCACTGAAGGACAGATGGGCTGCACAACTCTGATTAGACAGCAATGGCATCGATTTTTTTTAGTTTTTATACAAATTGCATGATGCAGAGTTCAAAAAATATGATTGTGTATCATTTACCACTGAGTGAATTTAGTGCATATTTTGGAGTTTTGGATTCAAAAATGAATGTCAAAATTCATTTTGCTCCAAATCAGTTTATGGAAATGCATGTAGTTTGTATTTTCTTTCTTGCAGGTTTTCAAAAGTTTGCTTCAACTTAGCTTTTTTATGGAAACACAGCTACTGTTTATTATCACTTTAATATTACGCTTTCATTCAAATGAAATATCGGAGTATGATTATACATCACTAAACGTAAAGCAAAATTAAACTTCAATACATCACCTCATCTCAAAACATGATTTCTTCTTGAGTCATGTCAGGTTTCCTTCACTAACAGTGGTGAAAATAACAACTACACTACGTCCTCAAACTATGCCTTTTGTTATCATTTTGCCTGAGAAACCCCTAGCGAGAGAAATTACACACTGTGTGTTTAAAAAAACAATAAAGGAACAAGTGTACACTGTTTAGGTATTGACTCATTATAAAATTATATTGTACAGCCTTAGTACATTTTAGAAACATGCATAATCATAGCTATTCAGCCCCATCTGTATATTTTTAAATAGTCGGCTCAGCTGGCCTCATACCAGCAATATATATGTACACATATATATGTATATATATATATATATATAGTATATAACACACCCACACAGAATATGACATACAGTAAATGTGAACATGAGGGGAAAATAGTTCACAGTGGGGAAAGGCTATCATTCTCTCCAGGACTGGATGTCTTTTGCATCCAATCTGCCCACATTTGACCGCAAAAACCACTATATATATTTCTAGAAGCAAATTGCTGCTGTTGCTATAGCATAATATTACAAAAATCTACATACACATCAAATTTCATCTGAATATCCTATAAACCAAGCACCAACCATAATAGACCTGTGCGTTAAATGTGCCGTGATATTATTCTATTCCAACATGATTAATGAAGTATATCATTGGGTATATTAGCCTTTTTTTTCCCACTCCCAAACATGTATTTTTTTGTGTTATTTTGAGCTTAGGGAACTAATGTGATTCAAAGAAAGAGTCTATTTGAATACCACACTGAAGCATTTGCAGAAACATGTAATTATCTGTGTTTCTCTTAAATCTGTTAATTGGCTTCTTGAAACTCATTTCATCCTATCATATAATTATGCTACCTCTATGATAGGAAATTATCCATAGTAGAATGAACTATTGTAACATTCAGGGACATCAGGTCTCATAAAATACACACTGCAAATCATGTAATAAGCTTTTACCTGATTTAAAGTTTACGTGCATGATGTTTACTGGGCTTATTAAATAACTAATCCAAGTTTATATATATATACTGTATTTATAATACCTATCTCATCAATCTCATCAGTCTCACTTAGTTCGTACATCTTGGTTGTCAGTCAAGCTGCAGACACTTAAACTTGTTTTTTTTTTTGCGCACTTTCCTTTACTTTTGGTGAATTGTAGACTTAGATTTGTATCCTCTATAATATAAATCTAAAAAAGCTATCTTTCTGGGTGAGGTGAGTGAATAGTGTGAATGGTCGTGAGAATAGAGGCTGTCATTTCAACAAAACACCAGAGACATCTCAAATCCCTATGTCTGCAAACACTTCCAATACTTAAGTGTGCATCAACCAGATGCTTTAGCTAGTTTTGGTTGATGGAAGACAAAGAAATCAGCATGACTTTGCAAATATACAACATTTGCCTCAGAAACTGCCCTCAAACAACATCCAATCCTTTAAATAATTGGAAGACATTGATCCTTTTGTTATTCAAAGCATCATGCTCAGCAGACAGATTGTTTAATTATTCTAATGAATCTAATTATAAAGATAAGAACTGAATAAACAAGGGCAGCTTACAACTGCTTAGTTGTGTGCACCATTTATACATTTATTTTTGCTACTATGCCTGTACTATTACTTTGCAGGAAGTCAGAGGAAAATGAAAATTTTAAAGGCTGTATGAATAAAACATGGCCAATACCTTTGGTTCCTGTTGGTGGTAGTGTCCAGACTGTTTGATTGACGTTATATTGTGAATCAGTCTATCAAGCCATGGCTATTTAGTAGCGTACAGCTGCAGAATATAAATGAGCTGGGAAGCCATAGGATGCTGTGCTGTGTGAATATTTTGCGAAATTGTACAAAATTAGATGCAAATGGTTCGAAGGAAATGTTGCATTTTAATAAGCTCCACATTCTTGCTATAGACACCCGGCGGTAGATAAAAATGGCAAAACCGACCAAACATAAAGCAACGACGAATTCAATTAATAGAAATAATGACAGGAATCAGAACAGTTCATTAAAGTGTAAAATGCGGCAAGACCAGGGCCATTCCCCGCTGCAGCCGGCGCCGAATCTACTGAAGTGTAATCACACATCCTGCTTCAGCACCATTTTCCATGACAGGCCTCTACTGTATACCGCTGGGGTCAGATTAGCAACATCCACCGTGCTTTGTTTGCTCTGCTCCCCAAGCCTGGTATAAGTGAGCCATCTGTGAACTTCTCAGTGAGTCAGTCAGGAGATCAGTGCCAAATAGGCCTCAGCTGTCTGCCACTGGCTAGTTTTCAGCTGGATTTCACCTTCTCATTCCCTCTTGGACTCTTATTAGTGTCAAAAAGGCCACCTATGTCCAGGTGTGGAGATGTTTTGCCAGGTGGAAGATATGGTACCAATTTGTTGTGCTCATAAAGTCAGCAGCCTGTACTCAGGGAGAAGAGTAACTCGGTTTCAATTCGGCAGTGTAAACCAATTACTCAAGCCCTTAATTTGGTTTATTCCACCAGTATCTTTGAAAGACATATTGTATTGTTGACAATAATGCATACGTGAATGAGGAATTAGTGCATTTAGCAGAGGTGCCCAAATTCTTTCCCATGAAGGGCTGTGGGCCAAAAATAAATGCTGAATGTTACGTGGAGATGCACTCAATTAACATTTGAAATCTAAAATAAAATGACAAAATAATAATATGACGTCTGGCCAAGTCTTTTTTTGTGTTCGATCACTTCATGTTGACTCAAATCCAGTGAGAGATATGTACACGGCGCACAAGCATTTCTTTAAAATATACATCAAAATATCCTGTATGACAGCTGAGCAATTATTTTTACGATCATCGTTCCCCGTTTTTGTGTAAAAATTATATTGGAGCTAATTAAAAGCGGAGTCGGATTTCAGACTCGGAAAGTCGCTGGACGTTCTCCAAACGCGACTTCAAAATTCAAAATGGCTGCTTTATGTAATCAACAGTGGTGAAAGCTGTAGTAATATACTGTTTATTAGCACTTCTGTGTTATTTATGTCTCATTAAATCAGTTAAATACAAAGTAGTGTGCAGTGTCTGTATCTACAAAATACAGCAGAACACATTATCTGCTGATATCTGTAAAAGTGGTTAACCGAGCTAGAACTAGTATTTCTGTTGTTTTTTTTTCTTTTACTGGAACACAATCATCGTTTATTATGTATATTAAGTATTATTATCATAATCAAGTAGTTTTTTAAGGTTTAACGCTATTAAATATTTCTCCTTATCATTTTTTTTTTAATTGAAACGATGAATAAAAGTAGATTACGACCGAATTACAACAGTGTTTGTCATAATGACGGATGAGAAAGTCTAACGCAACCTCTGTATGAATGTGTTTTACGTGGTAGAGATATTTTAGCAAATGTACATTGATCATTACACTGAAATGAGCTCTTTCTGATGGTCCTTATGTCTTAGGATCAAAGAAATGCAAATGGCCGTCATTGATCTGAAGGCAATTTATTCCAATATTTTATATGACTGTTGCACGACAAGCAACAGCTTCACTACGCAGAATTTAAGTGGTCAAGAGGCTCAAACACTACTCGATCAGTGAAGCTTGCTTTGATCTTTACTTGCGACTGACTGTAAAAAATATCTTCAGTGGCAGTACTTTAAAACACAAATGACGTAAGGTAGACAAAACTCGGGTTACGTCGCACTGAAACAATGTTTAATCAGAGCTATGATGATTCTACATCAACTGGGTTTTGCCGTTCCTTGCATCTTCTTGAAGTCTCTTGAACGTCCACTGGTGACAGATTACATGTCTAGATATAAGCTTGTACTTCGTTCCTCAAAGTAAAAATACTGGCTGGTTATCCAAAGTGTGATTAATGTCCATTGCCAGGACACCTTGTTTATATCAATACATGCTGTCACTGAGATTTTTTTCTTTTTTTTTTTCCTTCAGGTAAAACGTGATGCAGACAGAAGCAACAGCACATGATGTATTTGAAATAAAAACTTGTCATGGAAATAAATTTGAAAATAGCTGCCAGACAACCTGTCAGCTTCAATACATCCAGGTTGGTTTCTTATATTACACTACCTGAGATGTTCATTGAAAGAAAAACAACCTGGCTGTGTGGTTGTGACTAGTTGTATGTAGTGGCTGACAGCAAAGGACTTTAAGGGCATATTGGTTTTTATGTGGCATGAGCATGCGTTCTTACATGTCCCCGATGGCTTATATCAAACCTTCAAGCACTTTTTTTCTCTTTCAGTGACATTGCTGACACTTTGTCCAAGATGACAATTATTCATTCTGGAGAAAAACTAACATTTTTTTTTTTTTTTTAGAACAAGACGTCCTTAGACGTGGAATCAATACAAAAAAGGGTGCAGCACATTTCATTTAAAAAATGGTATATTAAAGAAAAAGACTACGTGAGAGTCACGGACACGAAACTGGAACACCTACATAGTATACTGTATGTATTCTTCTCAATCACTCCATATAAGACATGAATGGATTGAACATAATAATGAAATGACAAATGCCAGGTTTACTTCTTGGCATGTGTATAGAATTATTTACAGTGCAGCCAAATTCATACGCCTGCCTCGTGAGCTTTATCAGTGCAAGACTCGTGAAAAATGAACTGAAGCTCCACAGTGGGTATCATATACAACGGGACCGTGTATTTATTTGTTTTGCTATAACGTCAGTTTTGTTTTAATTGATGAGACAATCAATCCCGGTTGTGAAATTTAGCATTTGGAACAGCAGGTAACAAGAATCACTGAAACATTAAACATACAGTCCAATCACGATATCTACAAACTACAGAAAACACTGAAATCAATCAACGTGACAACGTGAAGTCTATATATTTACATTTCAAAGCGTGTGTGAGGTAGTACTTAACCACGTGCTACGGAGCGACAGCGCTTACAGCTGTTATATACAGCTGCTCCACGCAGAATGATTCACATATGGATTCTAAAATTAGAAAGAAAAAAAAACATGCACGTCAATAAATCAGCACAGACAACGTGATGTTGTGGAAAATGTTTACATTGAAGAAGTGAGTGGAATAATGACAGTTACGGGAACCGCTGCTTCGACTGGTCGGTCCCAGCTGGACTGAATCTGTTCCTGTCAGGCTCAGTAGGTGTTTACACTCGTGTAGTGTGTGGTGTGTAAATCCCTGTTCAGACTGAAGACGACGAGATGAGCGAGTACCACAGCGGTCTGCAACGCTCTGAAAATCTGCACTTTACACGGATGTAACAATCGTTTCTATAGCAATGACTTCTTGCTTATGTTCTAACTGCCAGCGCTTCAGGCTCTGTGCAGCTAGCTATCATTTGTAGCATCTTTTATTATGAATGAGGGTAGTGATAGTGACTAGTACTGGTTGTATTTGTAGTATTGATGAAATGGCGAAGCAGTTAATTTGTTCAGAGGTGGAGTCACATCTAACATGATTTCACAAGGGAAACAGTTAATGATAATGCTGTGCTTCTGGTTGACAGATGAGCTATAGCCCATGAATTGTCACGTCTGCCCCTGGGAGCGCCCAGGCCACACTCCACGCCTCTTCTCCTGCAGCCACTCCGGGTGGTCCTGGTTGATGAACCTGAATGAAGACAGGTGAGCCGGAGCCTGATCAGCTGCACCCACTGCCAATCAGTGCACTTCATAACCCAGTCCTGCCACTTCCACTCTGCCAGATCGTAAAATGCTGTCTGCGAGCATACGTTCCAGCCTCTACCTGTGTGTTCTCTACTTTTTGTAGACCATACATGTTTTCTGTCCACTTTCTGTCTCCTCTCCAGAATCCACTCGACACCTGCCGCATTCAGCCACCACTCTGCCTGCCTTTCACCACCAGCCTCCAGCTAGGACATCACATCACCCCTTCAATAAACCTCTGATCATCACCACTGCCTCCTGTCTGTTGTTTGCCTCGCACTTGGGTTCCGCCTTAGCCCCCACACAACATAAATGCTGAACAAAACTCCGTAATACTATGTTTAAAACCAGCCACTATGACAGGCGACACCACCAGCTACATTTACATAATGTGCAGATACAACATTCCATTGAAGCCAAGCCACGTTACCTCATCTGCATCAGGTTTCACTAGAAAGGCCGATAGCTTTAAAATGAAAAATTATACAAAGTTCACTCACCTTCCTATTCCCTCCATTGACTACAGTCCACATTGAACTCACCTGTCCATCCAGAATCTCACCCAAACTCTCTGCTTTTCCCGTTTTTAATGCGTATTTATCGTATTTTCAATGCAAATGTACTGTCTGAGGACATCCATGCCAGTTTTGATACAAGAACTGAGGACAGATAATTCTGGCGAGCGCTGGGAGAGTGTCCAGTTGTTACTGAGCAGTGGTAAAGTATGTTGTAGTAGAGAGACTCAGTCATTAGGTTTGTAGAAGCTGCTTCAGTCGGTGGAAACAGCCTGTGTTTTGTGTTTAGGATGTTTCAGTTATCCTTTAGATGTGTGTCCAGCTTTTGGGTAAATAAATTGCCATGTTCTACTTGTTTTTTTTTCATGGGTTTTCTGTGAATACTTGTGTTTCCGCCAACAGTCCAAAGACGTGGATGATAAATTGAGGACTTCAAATTTCCCTTAACTGCCGTTGTCTGTCTGTGGTTCCTGGCTTCTGCCCAGTGCTTGCTGGGAGAGAATTGAGCCCTATGTGATCCTGAGAATGATAACAAAGGTAGAAAGAAAGAATAGCTGAAAATCCCTTGTGCAATTTGTTGTCTCTCTTTTGTTACAGCTGGAAGCGAAGGAGAGGGAGGAAGAGAGCAACACACTCTGCTCAGAAGCTCTTCTCACATAAATAATATGCTGACTAGGAGATTGCACTCCCACGATTGAATTAAAATTACATACTGTAAGTTTTATGTTCTATTCATGACCAGAGGTTTTAAGCTTTCTAGAGATAGTTATCTAAGGAGGTTATGTAAAATGCATTTGGTATGATGACATGAGGTAAAGACCTTCCAGTAAAGAAGACACAAAAGCGATTTTCGGGGGGGATTAAAATTCCTTTTTTTTTTTACTTTTTCTTTCCACTGTAAATCCAACAGGTGTGTGAGAGAGAGAATCTGCATGTCATACAAATTTGTATTATGTTTTGTGTGCTGATTGGATGAGGCCTGAACACTAGAATCATGCTTCAAAGACCGTTAGCCATAATTGCCGCTGGCTTTATCTCAAAGGGTGCTGGAAACCTTGTCATTACATTCCTCGATCACTACTACTTTTGCTTTCTTCACCTAAATGCATAACTCACAGTTGAATGATTACACATTCAAGCTATTTATGTTCCTATTCATTCTTCGTTTTTCGAAGAAAAAGCAACAAGTTCACACTCCTTCAGTTGAGGCTGTCAAAAGTACCCCTGGGAAATGACGGAAGTCCTTAATTGAACCAGAAGGAGATGAGGCAGGTGGAGGCAAGGAAGCTACGGCGAAGCACAGCATCACAGAATGAAGATAACAAACAATTTAGCAGTATCTGAGGGTGGATTTTTCCATTAAGCTCATTTTGTCACCAGTAGAGTCAAACGAAACAGAAGGTAAGCCTAAATCAAACATTTGGGAATCCAGGCGACTAAAAAAAAATAATCTTCTGCCAGGTAGCAACACATGTCTGCGAACAATTTGGGCCGGGGGAGAAATGCGAAATGAAATGCAATCTTCTAAAATTAACTGGGATCAGCGTGAGCGCTGCATTACCAGACATGAGTTGGCCCGTTAAGGTTACAACAGCAAGAATTTAAAACATTGGATTTCTTTTCAGTGATGAACAGAGGACAGTTTTTTTTCTGGCTTTTACTGATCTCAGTACATTCAGATGCTTCAGGAACAGGAATTTCAGTGGAGCAAAGGTGCTGTTTGTTTGACAGTGGCCTTGGAAATACAAAACCCACTGGATAAATAAGGTTTTGAAGAGAATGAAAAGCCTGTGCAGTCATGGCTATGAGCTAGAACTGCACGAATCATGGGAACAATGAATCGGAAACTAGCACACAAAATCTTGATTTTTCAGACAGTTAAAAAGTGGTTGAAATATGCGGAACGGTTAATGTTTTTGTGTTTACAGCTTTCTTTGAGCATATCCAGTTTGATTCCTAATCAAAATTAATACCTGATGTTTTTAACATTCCGAACCTTTGCTTATCACCTGAACCGAACTCAATTTGTGCTGCACAAATCCTCAAAAATCCCCCCCAAAATCCCCAAACGTTACATGCATGGTTAGTTTCTTTTCCTCATAATATTGGGGAAACCAGCCAAGTTAAAGACTAAAATGCAGGCTTCTGGTTGCAGCCACAAATTGGTACCATACTCCTCAGTGTGTGGAGCTAACAAGGATTATTTCTTCTCTTGGAGTTTTATGAAGTTTATATTGTCATACAAATCCGCAGGGCGCCAAAATCAGTCAGTAGGCCACATCTTAATCCTTGAGAACATAATGTACATCAGAATTTGCATTTATATTCTTTGCCTCTGAACATTGTGTGTCCAAAAGAAGACAGACACATTGTTAATGCTTGAGCAGGCAAAAAAATCCTGTGGGACAGTGACAACTGCAGTCCTTGTAATTAGCTGAGAATACCTCTTTGAACGCGTACTTTCCTACCATCATCAGCTACTGTAAAATGATTAGGCTGAATTGTTGATGTTTAGGAAAACACATGTCTTTATAAGACATTCTAAGAATATAACCCAGAAGATTCATTACACTTTAATAAGCTACAGAAGCAGCAGACACGTACATTTGGTTCACTGTCTCAGTCATTGATTACTTTACTGCCAGTTCAACTGAGGTCACTGCAGCATGTTTCACTTGACGGTCAATGCGTTTCTGAAAAACACAAGACCAATTGATGTGAAAACAAATCAAACTGAGCAGTAACATGAATTCAAGGCAGGTGCTCAATATTTTTAAAATTTAAATCTGCCTATTTTCACAGCAGACTGCAAACATGAGTCAAGTAATCAAATTCGCACCAGTCAAAAGGTAGCTGGAGGCAAAAAATTTATGAGGTCTTTTTAGGACAGTTGTGCTTTGTTGTTTTCATATTAGTCCATTTTCAGTATTGAAATCAAATTATGGGCTAGAAAATTTGTGCCGGAGGAAGGACGTTGCCAACTTAAGAAATGATTGACAATTTACATTATTTCCTACTTTTCAGCCCCTCGCCTTGGCGTTGTGTAAGGCTTTAAAAGTAAAATTGGTTGTTAGTGTTTAGATCAGAAGATCCACATTACATTATCAGGTGGCTTTTCCATATAGAGGTCTTTAAATATAATCAACAATGACCTTTTGAAATTGGACCAGTAATTTCAGCCCCTGTAATTAAAACCCTATAATTTATGTTTAATTATCGGTGTGCCGCGTGGGCTCAGGACGTTTTTGTGCGAGTTCATGCATTATAATTATGTATCTAATTAAAGATACTATAAAAGATAGTCCAAAGTAAAGATTTTGGCCACTAATTAAACTTGATAGTGCCCCCATGAAGGAACTACCATTTACTAAACAGTGAAACGCAATATGAAGAAGCCATATTAAGTCAAAAGTTTGTCACACAGCCTGTTTAATGCATTGTGCTCTATTTCATTGCATGGGGCTGGAAAAAAAAAATGGTCATGGTTGTCATGGAGACAAATGCAACTGAGGTAGTCAGTATTTGAGAATGCTTAGATAGCTCTGTGCCACAGCTAGTATTCACAGTACCAAGACACAAATCAGCGATACCATGCTGATACACACTCTTGGCCGGCAGCACACACTGTTTTCAGCCAGTAAATACACCCTGATCCCCGCAAAATCTGTCACGCTGCTTGCTGCTACGGCCCCCTCCGCTGACTTTTTCCCATTTTTAATACACCGGTGTACAGTTTTATGTTAGATTGACATACCTAACTAGTGGTACAAAGCAAAACTTTTCTCCCGTTTGGGCCGAGTTACTTTTTGAACAAAAATGGGGCGAGCATCACATGGCTTATCAAGAATCGGAGACTATACACTAACATTTCACTGTTATTCTGAACATAATACCAGTCACGTAAAGAGCATATTCCTTTTGGATTAGCGCTGAGTGCATTAGTATAATCACGTGAAAATAATAATTGTGTTTTCATTACCGTAGAATGAGTCACTTATATCTCCCCTCCTCGGAGTCCAACATATGATACCATGTTCCTACAGTTGCTCAGAATGGACTTCTTCTCCTTATTTTTGCTGTTTTAATGGGTGCCATGCAGTGTTAAGGTACATCGCCATCACCTATATTTGAATATGGATGAGAGTTACTATCCCCTTGGCTGAAACGGCCAGAACGAACAAACCAGCGGTAACAAGGGCCGTGTTTTTAGCGACCACAGGGGAGGGTGATTCAGTTGGTTGCAATCTGCAACTTCACTGCTAGATGCCACTAAGTGTGTTTTCCACACCTGAAAGATCAAACAAACCTCCAGTTAGTTTTGCTTTCACGTTGCATTGGCTCGCAGACAGTGTTTGGATATACACAGATATTGCAATGCCAATCTTTTCAATGGAATTATCAAAGGAATTACTACCCGATGTGTTAATGATCTTTTTCAGAGTCCTTTTCATTATTTTCACCTTATGCCCTCACTCCAGTCTTTTAAAATATTGCATGCTTTCCTCGCACCGAGGAACCAGAGGTCAGTGAAGTTTATGAGTGTACCAGCTGTGTGGCCGCATAGCAGCAGAAAAAAAAACTGATTGTACCAATCAAGAGTCAAGGCTAGACCACACGGCAGGAGTCAAGTTGTGGAGAATTGGTTTAAATTTACACACACAGAGAAGCACACCGACACACAAGCGCAACGTGCCTACGAACTGTTCACGTGGTGTTGCTCAGAGGGCAACAATGTAGACCGCTGTTACATCAAGCACTTTTATGACATGAATGCTTGTGTTCATAACCCTGCCCTCCTGCAGCTATTACTTCTGGCTGGAGCTGAACACGACAATGTGTGTTGATTTACCCAGCTAAATCAGGGTTAAACTCCTGCTACAGACCAACATAATCCACACCTTTCGTAGCACAGATACACTGTAGGTGCCTTTTGATTGCTAACTTTCTGATTAGGCATCGAACAGCTCTTCCTCACCAAAATGCTTTACTACAAAGCTAGGAAAATTTTGATTGCAGTTTCCTATTTCCCATTATAGTTTCCAGAACTATAGTTACTGCTGCCCATAAGTGGTTGTGATGAAAGCAGAGCACTTTGCTCTACTATATAACAAGCATCAGTCACGTGAAAGTTGACTTTCCAGTCTTTAAAAAAAGAACACAAAAAAACAACAGCAGTAAATCTAACTTCATTCGGGGGCGTGGGGTTTAAAAAGTATTTCAATCTTAAACATTTAGACGATGATTAGTGTTAACAAATGGTTTTATGTTGTTAGTCCTAACAGTTGCTTTCATCATTTTTAAAGTTGTTGGGTTCTTCATGATTTAACTGTGGCTGGTATTATAACATATAAAAGGAATTTGAAAAGAGAAGAATTATCAAATGGAGCCTGTAGCCAGTATTTGTTCATGTATGTCACCGCTTTTAACGCTATTTTCAAAAATACATTTTCCATCAACATTTCTCAATACGTGTATACCAACATTAACTGCTCATGGTGTTTTTGATGTTGATGTGTATATATTTATTTAGTGTTTAGTATGATTTTTATCTTCAGGTTTACGCACTGACAATTCTTAGTAAGGGTTAGTAAAAGATAACAGGGTTTGGAGTAAAACAAGTCCGCAAGGATGTGATTAGAAAATGGACTCATAATATATTTATTAATATGATCTTTTCCTAACTTTAACCAAAATATTTTTACTGTGTGAACTTAGTCTTGCTTGTCTCCAAACTGTGCCAACACTGGAGATACAGTAGGTCTGGTACCATCCACTATTGTTCTAGAATAGGGGGGAAAAAAACACATCACAGTGTCTTTGTAAAATAGATTTGGGGGAGAACTTGTTTAGGTGCAACACTTGCATGTGGAACAGGGTGCAGCGGTATCAAAATGACTGCATCCCTGCAAAAGAAAATGCCTCATAAAAAGAGGTGTCTGTGTTAAAACTTGCCATGTTCAACATGCAGTTGCAGCTCTGAGAGTTATATTTTTGGACTCCACCTCTTGTCTGTTGAGAAAAGGCAAAAAGGATCTGGTGACTAAATTGGTTAAAACACGCTGATATGCACTCAGAGAGATTACAGCCATCCACCTATCGACGAAATGTAGAATGGCTTTTTTTTTTCTTGGCTTTTAATGGGAAAAAATCTGCTGATAAAATGAGTTGCGAGCAGCACAAAACCTATGCAAAGGCCTGAATAGTGACTGATCTCTCCAGCATGAGTGGCTTTGTGCATGGGCCTAAATGTTGATGAGAAAGTTAAGTGCCTCGACTGTATTTCTGTTGCACCTACCTTTACAGTAGCTTCACACATCCAAGGATGGAAATAATTGATTGAAAGCTTTACTCCCCCTTCATTTTGTGCCCCTTTTCTCTTCTTTGTATCCGTAGCTGAAAGACTGCTGACTGCTTCCTCTCCCATCGTTTCTCTCTGCCGAGTAGTTCTGTCAACAGATCATCCCATCCCACTGAGAATTAGATCAAACCCGAGGTGGCTCTCCTCTATCTACTGTCATTTCTCATTAAAGAGATATGAATCATTCCTGACACCGTGTAATTGGTAAATGGTAATTTCTTAGAGGAAATTCTGGGAGTGTGAGGAGAAATCACACTTTTGATTTCAGATCGGAAGGATTATGACATGAAGCAAAGACTGGAGCTTAACTGCCTCTTCCTACTGTCTTTTTTATTGTATCTGATAGCCAGAGATTTCACTTACTCAGGAATCAGAGACACTGGTTATCTAGCTACCCTCAAATAACGACACCGCTGTGTTTTAATATCAGTTGCTATACATCACTCCTGTCTTTTTTTAAACTCACAAAGGAAACATTTCTATTGATTCACCTCAAAAGGAAGATTATTCCTCACTGAAAAATCATTTGGGAAAAGAGATGGCTTGTAGTTTTTTTTTTTTTTGCTTTGTTTTTTAAAGTTATTTAAAATCAAACAACATTTTCAGTGATCACCGAGGTTTGGGAGAGCATCTCATCATTTCAAACCGTAATTAAAGTCACTCATTAATCAGCTGTGCTTCCTGCAAATTAACATTAACATTGCAATATAGAGATGAAAAAGAGAGATAAAAAGACTTGGGCCCTAGCAATTAGGAACCTATTGCTGCACAAAGACCCCCAGAGGGAAGACAGTCATACTAGTGAGAAGCTTAATTGGTTTCAGGTTGGTATTCCATTCGTTAGTGTTCCAGATATACAGTGTGGTGCCTTTCCTTAAGCATAATATAGAGTTAATCATCTGTCTGACGCTTTCAGAAAAAACATACATTTTCATTACCTGTGCATGTATTTCATATATTCCACTTATTTCCTTCACTCTGGATGCTTCACGGCACTCCGGGCTTATAACTATGTTCTCTTTAATAAAATAAATGGAGTATAAGGCAATTTTCATCCGAGCGCCGCGATTGGACAGGGACATTTCAATAGCCCTAAGTGGAGGCTTGCAGTTGTCACACAAATCTCCTAGCAACGACGACCGCTGCCACCTGTGGAGGTTCCTCGAAGAATTAGTTAGGAGTAAATAACAACTAAATAAAAGCAAAATAAATGTCTGAAAACTTGCCATTGGATTTGCAAATCAGTCTCCAATGAGTCGCAGTGGTTACATTTGATGAGTCATAATGCCTCTTGGATTGTATTGTTTATCAAAATAGCAAAGGTTTTAATCAAAATGTGAAGTGGAAAGATAGTCATATACAAAACATGCTCATGCTGAAAATGCATTTATAATGAACTGATTTATTTTATAATATTCACTCTTACAGTATAATATCAGCGTGCAGCTTTTTATTCCCCTGAGGCACATCGTCCTCAGCATGTCTGTCTGTCATCATTTTCTTTCCGAGGCTTAACTGGAAATCATTCAGTATTTTTTTTCTGTAATTTCTCATTATGTGTCCGAGTGGTGCCTTTAGCTATTCAGCAACCTGTGAGCCACAAGGGGGCGCTAGAATGAACATGAATGTGTTTTGAGTTTCATAGACCATTTTCAGTAAACCGCTCGAGAAGCTACTCCTGAAACTTACGTGTTACGTGTTACGTGTTAGGACAGACAGTTCTGCTGCTTCGACTTCACGTCTATACTGAAGCTCTTGCTCTCTTCTTGTTTAGATTCGACAGACTAGACACTACGCTCGCTCTGTTTTTTTTTTTTAAATATGGCAGCCACTAAGTTTTAGTTTGACCTTCCCTACTCAAGCTTCTCGGCCAGTCAGAGCGCGATTAAACAACCTGCCATCCGTTTCCACTATGCTTTCTCTCACACACATATGTACGCCTCATACATACATACACACATCACATATCTCCTTCTTACGTATATGTATTAGAGAATGTATGTATGTGAGTTAAAATGTATGAATGTGAGAGAGATAATATTTGAATGTGAGAGAACTCATATTGTGGTCTTGTTAAAAAAAATAAAAAATACTACAGAACAAATGTTGCGGATGAACATTGTACTCGTCTTTCATTCAAACTTAGACATAACCTAGTTATCAAAGCGCTCCACCAAACAAATATTAAGCACATTCACCACTGACATGATAGCTAAGACTGGCTCACGGCTCAGGACCTCCAGTACGGCAACACAACAAAATGTATGTCACCTGAAAGCCTCGTGTTGTGTGCTGCTGGCATTTAGACTTTCTGTAAGCAGGATTTGACATTTCACATTACCATTTGAAAGGGAATGCTCCCACCAGCAATGCTATTTCCTAACATGATACCGGTGAATGACAGAAAGTCTATCATAAAATCTTAAAAAGCAGGAGTACGTGCAACCGTTCACAACCTTGGGAAAGGTGGCCACAGCATTTACCACCTCTTTCAGAACAAAAGGATATATACATATATATATATATATATATAGCATTTCTTTATTTCATCTGAAAGTCTGTAAAAATTAAAAAGCACACTAGGATGTACAAACTAGTGACATATTAAAGGAAAAACCAACATAACGTGTGCTGTGCTGGGCAACCACATGAGCTTCTTGGCATTGGTTCTTCACATCTTTGAACTCCACAGGAGGTATGGAACATCTCTTTTCCCAAAGATGTTTCCTCATTTTGGTGTCCAAATTCTCCCACAGGTGTTCAATTTCCCAGGGTGCGGATCAGGGTGAGGTTGTCTCCTCTTAATGAGACGAGTCGCCACCAAAAGATGGATGAGGGTAATTAATCACTAATTCATTTTAATAAATATACTGGCATGCATGCTATTCTTGCGATCGCCATGAAAGTGATAAACTCCACTCATTTTAAGTCAAAGATCAGAAAAACGGCCAAACTTTCTCGATGCCAAACTGCCATGAAATTGTAAAGCAGCACAGTGATGGTGAACGCAACGGTGATTTTACTTCAAAAATCCACAAACAAAAAGACGTTTTTTCATTTTCATGGTGAGAAAGGGGTTCGTTAATAAGCTACTCGATTTCCCTCCCCACCGTTGTAGAGTAAAATAGTTTTTTATTGAATTGAATTTTTTTTTCTAGTAACAATAAAGTGCACTACTATCATCTTCGTCTCTCCACGCCTCCGTGGTGCTGAAGACACACAGCAGTTCTTGCTTTTCAATTATTTACATTCTTACAAATAGAGACTTGATTATTCTTTAGCAGTGCTCATAAATAGAAGCTAAATCAAATGCTTTATGAATGCATACGTTGTTTCTGACCATGAAAACGTTAAAATGTTAGCTCCGCTGGAAGCCGTGTTGAGATCTGGTGGCTGTGAAGGCCACAGCCTGATTCACATCTTTTTCATACTCTTCAGTCCCTTGTGTCCTACAGATGAAGGCACTGTCATCCTGGAAGAGACCACTCCCATCAAGTTTTTCCTTGAATTTGTCACCCGTCTGCGTACGATTGGAAAATGGTTTGTTTTCTCTATGCATCATCGGACACGTCATTATAAAATCGACCTGTAGCGTAATCTCCAAAAGCTTTAATAAGACTTTTTAAGCATTGTGCATTTCTTTACAAATTGCCTGATTTTATATATTGTTCTAGATGTTAACAAGGCCTCTCAGTCGATATCCAATCAATGTAGAATGTATTTCACATTTCCAAAATAAATTGAGATCGATACGATTAAATGAAACATCAACTGCATCTATTGAATGACACGAGCCAAAAGGGATGGTCTAATCAAAAATCACTGTTGCAGTTGCAAGCAGAAAGCACATACACTTTATTTCCTCTCTGTTTTTTTTTTGTTTTTTTGTTTTTTTTTCCGTATAGCACCATCAACAGTGTATTTAAGACGTTTTAGAATTGACTCGCACATAAATGTGATTTCAATAATGATGTCGCATTCAGTTGTAGTATCCTCTGACAGTGTGCATCTAATGCAAAGCTGTCACATTGTGCAGTGGTCAATCCCCTCAGACTGAGCCTTTGTTAGACTAAGGTTCCTAATGCGATACTGAAAAAAATAATAATGAGCCCAGCCAATCTAACCCTTGCACAATGGTTCATTGACATGATTAGAAGTAAATAAAGTAATTACTCATCCTGCAGTTTGACAAAGCTCCTGCATATAAATAGGCATCATTATAGGGTACAGAGGATGAGTTTGCTGAGCATTTCTACCTTTGGTGGAAAGCGATTTTGATCTAAATTGATTGCCGTGGGATTATCCAGGATTTATTAAATATTAAGGCATTGACTTTCAGTAATGTAGATAATTAGGGTTTATTCAAAGTCAGAACAAAATTGGCATAAAATGTGCATGGAAAGTGATTCATTACTGAGCAAGCAGTCAATTCATCAATTATGATTTTCATTACATATCATAATTAAGAATGCTCGAGCTGGATTGATGTAGTTTAAAGCTCTCATTACAATGTTATTTGGATTAACAAATACATTGTGAAATATGCTGAAACATTTTGACATACATTGAACAGATTGTGTTATCAGCCAAGCCACAGTAAAAATTATCCACCAATTACCAAACAACGCTCTGGTGATGGATTTTTTTGAGCTCATCAATTATTGCAATGATCATAGAAGTTGAGATTTATCGCACGGCCTCTGCACAAGGCCTTAGGGAGACACGACAACAGGACATCCATGCATGAAACCACAATATGACTATATAGTCGATTTAAACACAAAACATTATGTATGTTTTTAAAATTCATATACTGATAACTTATATTTTATTTTACTTATTATTTATTTATTTGATTACTTTGAAATATTTGACTGCGAAGTATCTTCTGCAGCTTGTCCGGGTCTTATCCCTCTGCCACCTCCTCCAGCTCCTCCAGCTCCTTCAGGGAGGCAACGAGGCATTCCCAGGCCAGCTGCGATGCATAATCCCTCCACC
>JAPQRN010000014.1:3700867-3715786 GCA_037367275.1 Coranthus polyacanthus
GAAGGATGGATGGATGGATGGATGGATGGATGGATGGATGGATGGATGGATGGATGGATGGATGGATGGATGGATGGGAATTTTTTCAACAGAATACAAATATGGAACGATGTGTTGTCATATTTGATTGCATTGATTATGTGAATATGTCATTTTGACTGAAATGCATTGATAACATCACACTGTTTACATTCATCCCCAACTACCAATCGTCAAAGTGTGTGAATTTAGTAAATAGCGATCTAATAAAACGGTGCCTTTGCAAACTTTGTAAAACTGAAATCGGAAAAACTCAACCAGCTCACATGTTAATGGATATTATGTCAGCGCAGCTTTCTTGTGTACGCAGTATGTGTTTGTGCATATACATCTATAAAACGAAACAAATGTAATTACAGATACAATAGGCACAAGCCATTGAAGTAAATCATACCCAACACTATCTACAACGATGAACAGGACTGATAGATGCCTATTAATGATAGCTCTTTTTATGTAGCAACATTTTTATTTGTAACATAATTATTTTCATGAGAAAATGTTCTAATAAAAGGGTGGCAGATTCCTGGTAGAGGTTACGGTTATTATTTATGGCTAAGTCAACCAAAGGATTAATCGACTAATCAAAAAAGCAGATAGAATCATCAAAGTTGTGAAAATCGTTAGATCACTCAAGTCAGTAGATTACAAAAATGTGAATCTAAATACCCCAAGGACAGTCATAAATCCTGGTTTTAGTTCATGTGTGTGTGTATCATGCATCAATTAGACATACCGTGTGCTTTTCATTTATTCAGTGTAGGTGTAGATAATCGGTTATGATCACCACTGTAATGCTCATAATTTCTTGAAGCTCCACACCATATGAGCAAGGTAGCAAAGGGAGGCAGACATATTACTCTGAATTAAAAATAAATAAATATCAAGTGGGAATCCTTGACACCTATTGGTCAATTTAACCGAGTCCTGCTTGCAGATTGCACGGAGGGAGATGAATTGATGCCGAGGAGAGGATAGACAGAGAAGGTCGTGCAGTAGTGGGAGCTGAGGGAAGGTGGGGGTGAGGGGGCGGCGAGTCACAGTCTTCTCTATTAACTATGGGCCTGAAGGAGGCTCTTCTTACTAGCGCCCAATTCTAGCTGCGCTACATTATTATGTTCAGTTTTCGGCCCTGGGCTCTAGCTTATAAAGAAGGAGTCTGACCCACATCTACACAAGCTTCTTCAGACACCATTATTTTTGTCATCCGCGCAGTACACAGGGCCAGGGCTAACTCTAATGCGCAGCGGATCTGGTGAACCTGTCGATGCTATGATAAGCTGGATGAATAAGCCTGAATATGAGTGAGATAATGAACAAGGGACAGGGGAAACAGAGCAGATAATCTTACTGTGCGAATGTATAACCGGCTTCTGATGATCATTATGCACAGACAAAATCTGAAGGTTTTTCCTCATTGTACTTTAATTTTAGGTAATGTCTGTCGCTTTGTTCAAGCAGGTATCCAAAGAGTCTTTACCAGAGAAATGACTAATGAGTTATCACAACATGCACAAACACTTTACTGTCAGTCATGAAGCCGCATGGATGATAGCCGGCTAGATTAGCCGTCTTGTGTCTCAGCCTTTAAAATGACTGTCAGATCAAATAAAGAAGGTACATCTGGGCTTAACTCAGGCTTGCAAAAATCTGATTTATTTATTATTAGTAGAGGCCCGATGCCTTTATTACCAAAAGTTTGTGTTCACCAGAAGATTCCGTCGTCCTCTCGCCCCTAAACTGTCTTCTCAAATGTGTCTCTGATCTCCTCTACTGTCAGTGGCTGATTCTCATGGTCAAGTGTTGAGTGAGTATAAACAAAGCTTTGGGCTGCTGCAGAGGCTCAGGCGCGATATAAAAGTGTAACTGGAGACAGAGAACAGGAAAGACAGACTGGTTTAAGGCAAGGTCCAAGTCAGGTTTTGTTTTATTTTTTGTCAGGGGCGTTTTTTTGTGTTTTTTTTTTTTTAACCTGTGAAAAGGCCTGTTTGTGAAAAGGCCAAGTTTTTTTTTTTTTAAGAATTCCAAAAGGAACTGCATGCTTACTGAGAAACACACATAAATTGTGATTAAATTATGATTTGTTGTCTGCTTAAGAAGAACCAAAGAAATCATGGATGTATATTTACAAATGAGCTCAAGTCGACCAGACACGAAACACGAAACGTGTTGCGTTCGCTCTGTCTACAATGAAATACAAGTTCAAAGTACATTTAACGTCGCCGTATCCTTTTTTTTCTTTTTTAATTTGTGTTTTCCATACTGTTCCAACTATTTCTCATTTGAGGTTGTAAACTCCAAGCCCAAAAACCAATCATAAAAGCATAAAATTTCAGTACATGCATTAAATGTAACAATCACATCAACTGGGGGAACAGACTGAAAACACGGTTTGTGTTGTGAGCTATGAGAGTTGAGCAAACTGTATGGAGATTTGCCTTGGGTCTGTCTCTGCCATGTAGGCTGGTTGCCAACACTACAGCCAGCTGTTTGCTGATGTCATGCTGATGTCCAGAAACACAAACAGCAGGAGATAAATTAATGTGTGAACGTGTCTATCTGTCTGTCCAAAACTGCTTGTACATGTTAATGCTTTTGCTTTGTGTACAAAGTATTTGAAATAAACATCCAAAGCTGTACGGAGAACACGCAGGCCTAAAAAACTGATCATCATGTCCGAGTTTTAACCACACCGTTCATCACATAACTCCCTCTGGAATTTTGGTTTGTCATGTGTATTTTATGAACTTTCGGATGATCATAAGTCCCCTGTGAGCTGTGGTGGAGGACGTACTTAGATCTTTTAATTAAGTACATGTTACAAATAAAAGTCGGCATTGAAATCCTTACTTAAAGTCAACAGAATTTGCATCAAAGTATACTAAAAAATTCAAAGTTTATTTTACAATAATATATTACTGGATTATACTTATTGATATATCAGTATTCATCTTTAATGTAAGCAGCTGGTAATGGTGAGGTTTTATTACTAGTATATACCTGTGTTTCCCAAACTAGTGGGACCCAAAATGGGTTGTGGCGACTTTGGTAGCTTTACTTTCCTTCTACAGCACCAGTAATAATTTGACATGTTTGGCTTTTGGTGAAATAGCTTGATAAATGTTGGATGAATTATGATGGATATTTGTCCGAGTGCAGTCTTGTAATGGCGTTAGCGTGGCCGTTTGCTTTTGCAAAAATGGCCGGATGCCGCAACTTATTGTTTAGCATTCATAGATAGGAAAGTAGGCTAAACAAATACCCCACATGAGTTAATCTGCTTAAGACGGGTTCAGCCCTGTGTCGTCTCAACAAATATAATACCTTGTCCTGCATTTCCAAGGGCGTCATCTCATTATTGATTGGAGGAAAGTAAAGAGATATGGATATTACTAGGCTGAAGGCCACAGAGGTACCAAAGGTGATTCATGGGAGGGTCTTCCTCATAATTCACATCCTGGACAAATAGTTCATTTCCACCCGCGTTGGCATTTGAAGAAATCAAATCCTTGAGGTGAATTTAAAGCAGGGCTGGAGGCGGATCTGTACCTTGTGCATAGGTGGCAGACTCCTGTGAGGTCTCACAGTTATCTTTCAATTACCACCACAGTATACTTCTCCTCCACACAAACACCCACCAGCCCTAATCCACTGTAAGCAGCGGTCCCCTAACAGCGCCTACTGTTTCTGCCGCATTACTATTAAATGCTTTTTTTATTTTTTTATTTTTCCCTTTTAGCGATCACTGCAGCATATTTCATTGTAATGGCTGCACAAAATCACTACAAGATTATCGTTTTGCACATGGAGATGAAAGAGTAGTTCTCGCGGTGCACTGCAGAGACTAACCATTATCATTTTCCTGACCATGCCCTTTCTGGTAATTCTCCTCCGTATAGCCTCAACCTTTCTTATGGCTGTCACTTGTAGAGAACCAATTAACATATTGTGTCCAAGGGAGTCATTCTTCCCGACGCTCCTCAGCTTCCCTCCCTCTGTTTTTGTCACACTGCTAGTGGGCAGAGTCACACAAATTAGCGGTGTGGGCTGGAAGGCTCAATTACCTTTTAAGGACTTTAGAGGTAGTGTGTGTCCGTGTCAGACTGTCTCGGAGCTTCCTCCAACCTGCCTCGATAAGGGCATGAAACGAGAAGCAGACGGGGAGGGGAAGGGGGTGTGGGGGCGGCAGAAGGAGAGGAGCTATCGGTGTGCAAGGGCCGGGTTGAATTTCTAAATGATCTAATTCCTTCGACTGCAGACCGTCTCTGTTGGTGTCCCTGTTTCCTCAAGAGACAATAGCAACTCTCTTCTTCTCATCAGATCATCTAGTCTCACCTCAGCATACCCCGTCCCTGCCTCCTCACTGCCCCTCATCCCACACCTCTTCCTATCCTCTATTGTGTGCCCAGGCGAGCAAGGGGACAGCCAGCAGAAAGTCCATTTGAATATGATGGCAGGGGTGTATTCTCAGAGGAACAGCACCACTCTGTGAGCTGTGCCAGGCCTGGCCTTGTTATCCATCTGTGACCATGTAATGGAGATGGATACTGTATCGCTGGCAGGCTAAAATAGGAGAGATACATGGCCAGTAGATATCAAGCATCTCAAAGTGTGAAAGCAGCAGCAAGCATTGAAAATGTAAAGCATGAAGCAAGTGTGATATCAGTATTGCTGATCAAACTGTAGCTGCTTTAGGATGAGTCACGACCTCTGGAAGACAGTTGCTATTTTTTTCCAACTTGAATCTATTTTTCATAGCTTTGGCATTGTGTCAGTCAGATATAATAACATCATGTTGACCAAAATAGCTGCTGATATCTAGAAACAAAGGAAGATTTCTTCAACTGCGACTCAACTGTTTACACAGATGCTAAATTACATGGTTTGATGTGTGTTATCATGCCCCAAATTCTGAGCACCCAGTCTTTTTCTAACCTTTTTTTTTTTTTTTCTTTGGACAATGGTTTGATGGATTCTGGTTTTGTTCATCTTTTCAAAGACTTCTAACTAAATTTTACAAAAAAATTACAAAGATGTCAAATTGACATGCCTTCCTCCATTGAAAAAACTGGAACCTCTAAATAGGTTTTTTTTTTCTGCTGGCCACTAGATGTTTCCCGCTTCTCTCAAAGACCTCTTCAGTTTTCCCACATTTGTAAAAAGTCCATAAGACCACGATCGGCTCAATTTTTGTATTTTCTTTTCTGATGTCGCAAATCCTGTTGGTTGGTCCGCCCCTTAAATTCAGATTACGATGACGACAGAGACACTTTGTTCCTTCAAAGGTCAAACTATACACAGTGAAAGTCAAAGACCAAAGTGAAGGAACAATGAAAAATCCTTGTTTTTTGAGTGGAGGGGAATATTTTAAGATATATAATATAACATATAATATTTCTCCAGTATCAGCCACAGACCTGTTTTGTTTTACAGCCATGTTTCTGTCCCTCTCAGATATCTGCCATTCCAACCAGACAAAAACAGTCGGATGGATTTTATACATGGTTATTAGCTGCTAATATTTTCCCATTGAACATTTTTTCAAAGGTTTACACCACCCCTCTCTACCTGATTCAAAATTCCTTCTGATCTGGCCAGTCGATTCTGACTGACGAGGGCTTTTTTTTATTATTCTGGTTGGTTTATGACAGATGTTTAGAACCCAACCCAACCCAAGCCAAACCCTTCCCTTTGTTTTCTATCCTGCAAATCTGGCAAACCTGACCATATATTTAAATCCTGCGTGATAACTAATCATGTTTCTTTCACTGGTAGACTTGTGTGTAATGTTTCCAGATCTCAACAATTCATTCTGTGAACAACAAGATCCAGCTTATTAAAAAAAAAACAAAAACAGATTTATAATGTTGACAAATGGTAGCCTGCTTCATTTAGAAATGATGCACAGTATATTAAGGCCTTTGTTTTTTGATGAACACAGCTTGAAATAAATGCAAATCATAATAAAAAAAAAGCTACATTAAAGGAAATTCAAAAGGACAGCAGCTCTGACTTCCCACCCGCCAGCAGCATATATTTCGGAGAAGAAAAAAAAAACACTTTAAGCACAAAGCTCAATTTTATATTGAGACCATATTTCAGTCAAGTGTCGGTTCCTGCCTTGGGTGCATCCTGATAAAATACATTTTTGTTATGCTCAAGCTGACCAAGAAGTCGCAGTCAGCAGTTAAATTCACACATTACAGAGGACGACAGGTTACATTTTATTTATTGATATTGTTTGATATATTTATAAGTCCAAGCTCATGTATTATACATGTGGTCTTAAGGTCCATATAAATCTTTGCACAACAGTGAGAGCAATGTGATGAAAGAAATACAGGCCTAAGAATAGGTAGGTGCACCCAGAATCTGTGGAATCCTATTAATAGAAGTGACAAATCATGATACGACCTAAATAGAAATATTTGTCATGTTATTATTTAAAATACACTGCCTTTGGTGCATAAATATTCAAACTGAATATGAGGCGTAACGATAAATGAGACAATTAATTGCTTAGATGTATGTGTTTCTTACAGCTTTAAATTAAGTATATTAATTTATTTCAAACCCATCCAAACAGATATTTAACAGTGAGAGTATATAAATTGTTCACTTTATGTGTCTGTGTATGATTAATGAATACTGGTTCCAATCCAGAAAATGTCAGCTGTGCAGTTCTTCTCTTGACAAAAAAAAAAAAACGAATGAAGCACACTTTTTTTTTGGGTAAGAATCCGGAGTGTAAATCTCTCGTTATATTATTACATTCTCGTCAGAAACATCGCTGCAGCTGTTCCTACTGAGTATAGCTGTGCTTTCTTTTAACTGGGGTGCGTGGCATAATGTTGTGGGAGATGTATGTGGAGAGAAACGCTTTGCACACGGAGGAAAAAAAAACGATTTCTCACTCTGCCCAGTTCAGTCTGTCAGACTGCACTGCTCTGAGGGCAGCTGCAGCAAAGAAGAACTGCAAAATCAGACACACTTTTTTGGATGTACCCTAGAATGGCCTTGGAAAAACAATGGCCTTTGTGTTGTGTGCTCTTAACAATTTGAATGACATCTTCAGTGTTTTTGTTTTACATTATGTAACATGTGAAATGTGGCTTCTGACTACTTCGTGGTTAGTTGTGTTTTATCAAAAGAAATTTGCAGAGAGCGACAGGGAGAACTGTTGTCTTTCTTCTTAGGGAACTTTGATGCTCCACCAGGGGTCACTGTTGTGCAGGGAGATTGATCTCAACTAACCCCTCCTGAGAAGATCAATGAGTCCAAGTCTCTATGGTAAACCCCCACCACCACCACCACCGCCGCTCCACTCTGTGCATCTTAGCATCTCACTGCATGTGTGTGAGAGAGATAGACATAGTGTGTGTTTTAATATGTGTGTGTTTGTGTGTACCTGTGTGTGGGCACACGCAGTTGTCATGTCACTGTTTTGTCATTTTCGCTGCGTGTCGAGAATATGCAGTGCTAAGTAGTCACCGGAGAAGCAAACTCCTGAATGTGAAAGTGGTCCTTGTGCCATGGCCTTGTGCAGGTGCCAGGGTCTGGGTACAGGTCTAGAATGTGAAATGGTCTCTTTACCTGTGGCACCTGTGCAGCAAGGTGAGTCAGAGGCCCCATACAAGTCAGAAAGCGTTTGAGTATTTGCTTCGTAGTCTGATCTGTCTGAATTTTTTTAATATACTTTATATATGTGTTACAAAAAAATCTCGTTTCACCTTTTTCGATGATCCGTGTATTAATGTTATTATTTTATGTTATATGAAGACAGAACATGAAAATATGGAGCGCAGTAGAGTCCATTTTTATTTGCGCTGTAGCATAACACATAATGACAAGTCTGTGATAAATAAACCCTGTTACGTTAACATACTAGACACCTACCCTTACATTTGTATATAAACTTAGCATTTCAAATAGAAGAAAATTGATGCCAGTTTCACGTGTGTTACATCTGTCAGTAGTTTTCGGGGTGTTTTTCAGTAAACAGTCCTTGTGAGTGTTTACAGCAAGGTCTCTGGATCTTAACACTGTGAAAAGGCATGTTAACTGTTGAATTTTTACTTCTGCCTTAAGGACGTTATATGAACACTTTATCTCTCTGTGAGCAAGATTATAGAAAAACTGCAGCACCAACCTTCATGAAACTTGGTGGAAGGGTAGGGCATACGACAAGGAGGAACCCGACACATTTTGGAGTCAAGTTTCTTTGTTAGTTTTTCTAGTATTGTGAGATTTTGTTTAGCCTTGGCTCGTGGAGTGCCTTTCTACTTCAAAATGTAATGCTGTGAGCATGAGAAGGTAAATTCCACTGCAGTGAGGACGGCAATTCCTGATATTTCACTTTAATGTATTAATAACCATTTGGGTAAAAACTGTTTTTTTTTTTCTGTCCACAGTAAATGTTTAATGCCTCAGACCGTCCATGACAACCCTGGAAAGACATATGGAAAGTGTTAATCTCCATACGCTGCTTTAATGAGGAGAAAAAAAGTCTATAAAAAAACATTTGTTAAAAACTAGGCCTTTTATAAAATCTTCACTTTTTGTAACAAAATGAAACAAAAATAAAATACAAAAAGACAAAAATGCTGAGCTACGTTACTAATACATATGTCTGTATTTTCCTTAAATGGGCAAACCATCTGTTCCAGGCAGCCTGAAGCCTCCCTGTTCTAATTGTCCCGTCTGTGGTGTTTGATATGCATAATTAGACTTTTAATAATCTTTGCTATGCAGGTGATGTTTGCCATGAGTTCACAAAAGATTCGCGCTTCCCCACTGGTTGTAATGGCTATTATACATTTAATTTTACCTGGCTCCTTCTGCACATAGATTATTGTAGAAACAAACTGTAGTGACACAGAATTTTGAATCCCAAGACAGTTTTGTTATGATCTGTGCCTCATCAGAGCATGATTCCCGCAGAAGAATCGACCCGAGTCCTTCACATAGATATCAGCGTACAGACCGTTATCATGGATGCAGGAAACCAAGACAGTCATTAGCTTAGAAATTGAATTAGCGGATGTCAACAAACGACCAGCTCCCTGCACAAAACAGATTCCAACACAAACTTCAAGTAAGCGCACACAAATCTTACTTATTGAACCTTTTAAACAAGTTCTTGTACTATTGGCATAATTCCTAAAGGCTGTCCTGCTTTTCAGCTGTCCACGTTGCTCAGGAGACAAAACTCAAATTAGGAGCGCTGCCTGTGATTGTAGGAAGGGGAGAATCAGACCCAAAATCTGCCAAATGATCCTCTAGCGGAGCCCACGTAGAGGTTTGGAGTAGGGCCGCTACAGGCCATGAGGGAGCCCTTGCTGTGAAGCGTCCTCCCTCAAAAAACAAACAAACAAAGTCACACACAAAAAAAAAACAAACAAACAAAACAAAACTTTTTAAAATTTTAAAAATGTGACTGCAAACTGGAATAAAAAAAGACCACTTGATCCATCCATCCATTGGGATCAAACCCATAAAAGAGACCAGCAACACATCTACACAGCCACAGCACTATGGAGGTAACAAACACTTGTGTTTAGATATAAAATTAAACAACACGTGTGTGTGTAAATTCAATAATGACGGTGATCATTAGGCTATTTTCGATGCTCCCTCTGGCACTTAGTGGACTACACACAGCGTGTCATGTGCATAATGGTAACACTGGTTTGGAGTAAACAAATAAAACATACTAGATTACCCACATGGTTAAAGCTGCACAAAGCCATTGCCCAGCCTTGAATCAATCAGAATATAATGCCATTAGCCTTCACCACGTGCCTCAGATCCAATGTTATCCATTTACTGAAATTACGACTGAACAGAGGGAGTAACCAATGTAAAAAATCTCGAAGTAAACAACGGTTTCACTCTATGGGAGGGGGTCATTCCTTGGTCTGTTGGTCTACTACTCATGTCCAAAGTAAAATATTTCACCAACTTCAAGAGGGAAAATTGCTGCAGCATAAATGTGGTACAGATATTCATGTTCCCCACATGAAGACTCCTAATCCTCTAGCTTTTTGTCTTGTACCACTAGTGGTTCAACATATTCCACTTCAACCCTTATTATCAGGAAGTTAACATGCAAAAGGCTTGCCACAGCAGGAACTGAAAAGCTAAGACTTTAAAACTGCTACCTCAGAGGATTAATACTTGTTTTTTGACAAATTCTTTTCAGATGTGGCTTTCACTTTCAAACAGCCATGAATATGACTAATATAAGCAATACTTGCAGGTCATCCTTCATGAAGGTTAGTGACAATACTTTATAAGCCTTCATCTACCATCTGTCCTGTGAAGGATACTCCTGTAGTGTGAATTAATGCTATAGGCCTTAAGAGGTATACATACGGGACTTATTGAAACCATGAATATGATGTTTAAAAAGGGCACCGTGCTCAGAAAAAAAAAAAATTCAATGAGCTAATTTTTTTCTTTTATCCTTTAAAGATTCTTCTGAGTAGAGGAGAGGAGACTTTCATTACTCTACTTGTATATCAAATGCAAAAATATATTGTTTTTTTTTCAAAAAACCACGAACAGCAAAGCATTACGCTTCTGTTCAGTTTAAGAGGTCAGTGACCTCTTTGTGAATCACTGCACTATGAGTACACTATTTAAATGAATCCATTTATTATGTTCATAAACAGTATTGTACTGTGTAACACTGGGTTATGAAAAAAAAAACATATTTTAACAGATCTAAAATGGGTCTAACTTCACATTAGTGGATGTTCACATTCTAGATATTCTACTTGATTACAGTCTCAAATGTCACTGTGGAGCCGTATTCACAAGTACAGGGGCTTTCAGCAGTGATGTAGGCAGGCGGATCAACATTTAGTCATAGTGAACATGTTGAAGGGTATTGAAAGCTACAGTATGTCCTTTGGGGGATCTGTCTATGAAAAATGCAAGTGGTAGGAACAGGCTGAAAATGCATTACAACCACCGATCCTGCAAACATTTCTAAACGGATGTTGGACAAGCTGCTATTCTGCCCATACCCAACATTATTTAAGATGATTTAAGCACAGCAAGGCATTACAGACAGTTTGATAGGCTGGCATCAAGTTTTTTTGTAAATTCTCAGTGAATTTTATCAGGCGAGAGGCTCACAGCACAATAGTAGTGTTGTGGCATTGCTGCTGATGCCCTCTGAATGCCCACAGTGGCAGTGGAGGTTTAAACAGCACACTCAAAGGACTCGCTGATCAAAGGACTCGTTTCATCTGTGAATTCTGCTGTTGCGTCGAATGCCAGAGACATGTTATGACAGAGATCTGATGCTAAGAGACTGATAGCAAGTCTCTGATGACCCCCACAATGTTGCAGGAAAATAGAGAGTGGTAACAAAATACAGTACATCATTAATGAGGAGAGTGAGAAATTCATGCCGGTTTAAATCTTGCTGGCCAGTGAAAGCAAATGTTTTGGATAATGGCACCTAAACATTTAGGTTTTGATATTACTAATATGAGAGCTACTAATGCATATCATTTTAAATACAACTATATCTGGGTGGGCATTCAAACCTAATTATAATACTAAATGCAAGATCAACAAAAGGATTGGCAGACTTTTGCGCCTTTAAAACTGGTATGAATGAAACAAAAACACAACGTGTGATTCATAAAGCACCTGCAAAGTGTGAAATTCACCGTAAACTGACAAGCAAGTAACATCACGGTGCGTCTGTGCCATTTGCATGGATGTAAATTAGGGAATATTCATGCATTCTGTGAAAAATCCTGCCCGTCTATTTCTTCAAATTTTCAGGTTTGTGAGGTTTGAATGATATCGAATTAATATTTAATGATATCAAGGGCGAAATCTTCAGCCAGGAACAGCTTCTTAAAAAGGAAAAGCACTGATGGATGTCAGCCTGCTTGATTTCATACACTCCATCAAACTACTTTAGATTCTTAGTGTTTTACGTGCAGAACACGCATTACTGACTGTCAGATCCTGACTAGTCTGGTGTTAATGAAGTTACAGCTGATGTGCACAGCCTCTTTGGAGACACACGTCCCAAACAGAATATTTGTACTAATGTTCCTGCAAAATCCCAGCTATCATTCCATGACACATGAACGACATTATATATTTTTTTAAATATATTTTGTGGGCATTTTTGTCTTTATTATTTAGAGTGAGGGGATGACGTGCAGCAAAGGACCCAGGCCAGGAAGTGAATCTGTGTCGCTGTAGACCTCAGACTATGTGCAATGCAGTCTACCAGGTGAGCCACTGGGGCACCCCTTGAATGATATTATTTTAAGATTCAGACATTAACAGAACACTGTTCAGACATACCTGAGTCACACTAATAGCTGGAGCCTATTTGGACTTTTCAGTAGATTCTGTTTAAGATGCAAAATATGAGCGAAGCAAAAGAAGCAAACTAAATGAAAGTTGGTTTGTGATTGTGGAGAGCCGTGTGTGTGTGCATGTGTACTGATTAAGGACTCGCAATTTGAGGGTTTGTGCTCTCAAGTTTTCTCACAGTTTTCATTATGACCAATCTGTGTGCTGAAGTGTAGAGAACATCCTGAAACACTAGAAACAGCTCCACAGCTCGGATGCAAAACAAGGGCAAATTGCACTCCGGTGCAAAACTTTATGGTAGTGTTTGCGCTGGCATATCATTAGCACAAAATCTTTTGTTTATTGGTCCTTGAACAGATTGCGGGTCCAAAGGCAACGCAATTCACAGTGCTGTTAGCAGGCGCCCATAGTGTATTTTATAATCATTTCTGTCCATAATGTGTGAAGTAAAATGACTGGGGCTGTCCATTGATTAAAATAATAATAATATTTGCACAACTTCTTGTACTTAATTGTGATTAATTAACTTTCCAAGACTCAAACTTGTAATAATGGATACTTAAATGTAGAAATAACAGAATTAATGAATCAATAAAAAGGAAGTTTATTTAAATTCATATTCCATTGCATCATCTGTTGAACAAAGACTCTCCTGTGTTCTACAGATTTCTAACAAATGCATTAAAGGCCATCAAATCTGACTGTGTTGAAAGGCATTTTCATTCCTTATGTGCTCTATATTTCAAAACCATCAAAATGAGATATAGAAGATAATAATTTCTTATATGTACTAATACAAATTATGAAATAGCCCAGCAAATATTAAAAAAAGAACAAGGAAAGCTTCTGTTGAGTGAATGATGAATCCTTTTCACTCCATAGAAACTATTCAGCTTAGTTGTCCGTTGGTATGTCATGTCATGCTTCACCATACAATATGTTCCTCAGCAATGCATATGCATCCATTTATATGTCACATACTCATGCTGGGTTTTATTTTAGACTGCAGGAGAAAGTGCTGTTGCACTTCAAGCTTAATAAATTCACAATAAAATAACTTTGCTATTGAAAGCTGTTTGATTCAGAAAACAGTGCTGTCACCACAATGCTACTGAAAAATGTACTTAAACTAGTAACACAGCTACTTGTAGCACTAGTAGTGGCCAACACTGGCCATATGTCAGCTGGAATTAAAAAAATATAGCTGCATAAATTGTTAATTTTTCAACATTTTAAAAATGTAAAGTCTGAGGGCACTAAAAAACAACAGTTGCACTGGATGTACTTTAACTGTATTCTGCTACAGCTCAACAATCTGTCAAAGAAAACACATTTAAAATGTAGATTTAATGTGAAACATAAAACATAATGTTTCAAAGTACATGTAACAGTACTGAGTAACTAAATGTGTCAGGACACATGACTGGCCAGTCATCATCATTGACCTCGAGCTAAAAAGGTAATAGGTCAGCCTCAGTTAACCTTATTGGCTTTAATTGTTCCCAGGTGCAATCAACCACATTCACTTTCCCAGGGGCAACAGCCAACACATTGTTGAGGTCACAGTACGCCTACTTCACTTCCTGCACAGAACATTATGGAGGAGATCTTGTCACCGCTGAGACACAAATCGATTGCAGGGTTGGAACAAGGTTAAAATTTCTCCCGAGAAGCATTTGTTCTCATCAGTTCTGTAAACACATTTGTGTTTGGGAAACCTTTATGTTATTTATCTTTGGCTTTAGGTGCACACATGTACAGACATAGAAGGTTTGGCACATGGAACTGTTTTAGACAACAGTATCTTATATCTTATACTGCATTTAATTGTGTCTGTGTGTTATGGACTGAAAAGTGTTTTAGACTGTTGTTGAAATATGAATATGGCGGAAACTGCAACAATTTATCAGCTCCTGCCATGTTTTTACATTTAAAAGAAGTGATAAATTATTTGAGAAACTCAATTCTGAATGTCTCCGGCATCACTCAACCTCTTTTTTGTTGATTTTTCTGCTACTTTCACTCATCTACATGTCAGCTTGTTTTGCTTTGTTTTTTGTCAGATCACCTAAAATTCATTTCTCAGTTTACCAGTTCCCACACCTTTCCATCACTTTAATTTTATCAGTCAGTTGTTGTTATTTCCACCCCTCACAGCAAGCCTGGGATAGATAATGTTATAATGTATAATGAATAAAGTTTTCAAGCTTTCATGAATGCATCGCTGTTTCTGGCAGCTCGCTGACAAACTTCATAAATCAACAAGCAGCTTAATAAACCAACAGCAGCTCTCTACCTGCATCATCACTGTACATGCCTAAAATCTCAAAACAATGACATATGTGTGTGCGCTGGCTGTGGGCACTGGACTGTGCATTGTGAAGGTGCTTTTGTTTTTAGGTTAACTGCCCATGAAACAGCTTTGTTAATGTTTGCTGCTTTGACGGTTGTATCCAGATCACCGGACACTGAAAAACAAATTATCCCAACATGCTATTTATTCAGTCCAAACAAGAGTCAAACCTTATT
>JAPQRN010000014.1:3715886-3734290 GCA_037367275.1 Coranthus polyacanthus
GATCCATGCATAGACTGCAGAGCATTTTAAGGCTGCAACATTTTAGAGCTGTTTTAATAAATAAAGCACAGAAAACTAAAACAGTCAACATAGCAGACTAACCATCTTTACACAGTATATCACCATTTTATTACATTGCATTAAGCCAAATACTGCATGGCAAGAAGCAGCGCAGCAGGCAGCATTATGTGGGTGTGCTTGAAAGAATAACACACCTTAGTCACTTTCATGCACTTAAAGATCATGAATCTCCCATATTTGCTGCATTCCAGGAGTTATATTGTGATAACACAATGCAATTTACCTTTCTGTTGTATCCACCTACTCTCAATCCTCCTCGTCTACTTCTGCTTCACTTAGTGGCTTCCTACATTTCCACCACCACAGAAGGGGGTTATCTTTGTCGTTAATGTGTGGGTAGAAAGAGCTGGTACAAATAAAAAAAAGAAGGGGGGGGGAGTTCAGTCAAGCGGGGAGAGAATGCTTTGGTGCTTCAAGCTGTTTCAGCTATAAGGAAATTACTTTTGAAGTCGATCTATTTTACATAAGAGCAATGACCATGACCGAACCGTGAGATGTGTTACAGACGTGTGTCACATGAGCAAATGTCTCTTTTTGTGGTTTCATCACTTCACTACAGGAGCAACTCGTTCTATACTAATGAAAACAAAATTATAAACGTTACATTCCATTTCTGCAATTAGGCCCCTGTAAATCTCCGAAATCTTACAAACTGAACCTTTATATGAACCGGAGTCGGCGTCGCTACAAGTGGCAGCGTCTCAGTCTCAGTAACGTTACTGTTTTCTGAATCAAACGGAATAAAAACACACAAGCTGGTGTTTACTTGAGGGAAAGATGGCAGAGTATGTAACACTGAATGGAGAAGAACTGAACCAGAGGCCGACACCAAGACTGTACCTTGAGATGAGTTTAATTGAAACAACAAACAAATCGTACGTGTTCAGGAGCTTACTGTGTAATCCCGAGAAAAAGCTGCTCTCATTCTCCACCGTGCTAATGCAACCATTGTATCGAGCAGTGAGAGCAGGGGTCACGGGCTATTATTTAATAACAACTGAACATTTTTACCCGTGTATCTGTTTGACTGACAGTTTCGTTGATCACTAAGCATGAAGTTGGTTCAAATTTAAAAAAAGAAAAAATAGCTGCTGACGGCGTAAACTACTTTGCCATGGTGCTATACTGTAGCTTGCTCTGTTTCTCTTGGAGTGGCTTCAGAGTAGTGAAGTTTCATTTAATGCCATGTAATTTAAACTTTACAAGTAACTTAGCCAACACTGGTATTAATAGCAAAAAAGATAACACCACTTCATCATATACATCTATATAATGAAGCGCTGAGATCTTAGAAGGGAGGGCACTAATGTTTACAGTGACTATATTATTACTCTATGCCCTTGGTGTGTATGATTGTCGTCTATTGACAACATCATGTCGTTTCAAAGGACAGAACATAAAAGTAGTTGTGGTCTGGAATTATTTATAGGCATGTTCATCACACAGATTAGCATCATCTATGGCCATGATATATCTTTATTACTTCAGAACAGGAACATTTATAAAATCAATTTTGTTACGTCAATATACTCACTGTCCACCTTGTCTGTAATGTTGCAATGCTCATGTCAGCTTACAGTGACTCCATTATGGACATTTTCACTGATACTAATATTATCTCCGAACCTTGTATTTTCTGCTGCTTGCAGAGTTTTGTATTTGTGTTCCCTTGTTGCAGCTGTGCCTGTTGTGCGTGTTTGTTTTACTGCTTGTGTATTCTACCTTTGTCACACTGTTGCTTCGCCTGGTGCTTTTCTCTGTTAGATGTTTGTGTGTTAGATTGCATGGTATCCATGTAATACTTGTTGCCACTGTTCTTTTGATTTTTGTCTCTGTGTGTGTGTTTTTTAATTTAATCTTATTTTTAATTCTTCCCCCCTTTCTCAAGAGGCTTTTCCTTTTGCCAGGCTAGTCATTGTAAATAAGAATGTGCTAGTAATGACTTGCCTGGTTAAATAAGAATAAAAATAAAATATTTATGCAAATAAATGCACAATGCAGTATCAAAAAGGACTATGCATAGAGTGCACATTACTCCCATACCTCTTCTTGCACTGGCTCCTGTAGAGAAATGCATTTCATATTATTATCATTACCTTCAAAGCAGAGTCCTGTATTGGGTCAGGTTACGAAGATCTGAAAAGATCCTCAGACCTGCACACAAGTTTGAGGTTTGCATCAATTATATATCTATGAAAAATAAATCAAGATGAATTTGTTATAGTTTGAATTCCCCTGTTCCCCATTCAAACCCAGTTGAACCTATTAAAAGAAGTCCAACACTAGTGGATGACTGACACGAACAAGCATGCATATTCGTCCATTATTTATCAAAGCAACCAATTACTACACAATGAATTATTAAAATGCTAGTCTGTAGGCTAATGTTTAAATTTAATTTCGTACAAATTGGCATGCCCTACATTTAACTAAACAGGCGTCAGTGCAGGTGTGTGAGCAGTCTTTGCAACGTGGAACTACTTCATCACAACTTTGACTCAACACAGTTGTGACAAATGTGGCTGCGGTATCACAATAATGACCTATTCAGTCTGACTCTGCATCACTGAATCCCCCTGCAAGTGGCAAAAACCTTGATCTATATTAATAAGAACAGTCAGTTAAAGTGACCATTTAATTTCTGTATCTTTCATCCTTGTGTATAATTTCTGCAATATACAATAGCAATAGAGCGAATGGGGAGAGTGAGCGCAGAGAGCGAGAAAATACATACATACATTATACATTAAATTATACATTAAATACCCAACCTAGTTTAAATCCCTATGTTTTAGTCCTGGTTAATTTTCTAAATGTAAATATTTGGTCATAAGTCATCAGTGTTTTGTAGAATATTGTAGTATCGTGTAGTTTCAAGCTTACTTACAAACTTTTTATTTACTTATTTTAAATGACCACTTGCAGCAGCTTTAAGTATAAAATTACAGAGAATGTGTAACCTCTCTTCTTGGATTCTTATTTTGTTTTAATCAGTTGTTTAAACATTGATTTTATTACGTGAGTAGTTTAACTCTTCATCTGCTGCATTATTACCTTGTAATATACAGAAATGTTACTAGCATTACCACAGTAATACAGTGTACTTTTTTTTTTTTACAATTCCTCACTTGTTGTATTTCTTTTGCATTAGTCCCGGCTTTTTCGCCAAGCAGTGTAAAAGGAAACACAACCATCACAGAGGTCCGCATTACATTTTCAAGTTTGCGGTTTCCAAAAATGGATTCTCAAACATTCAGCAAGAAAACTGTCACTTTAATCTATGACATTGGACAGTGGTCGAATTTGTCTACATAGAGCCGGAGCTGTTTGGTCTGACTGCGTAGTGAATGATTAATATTCCTCTGGATGACAAGGGTAAACAGAATGAACTTGTCTGTGATGGCAGTTCACAGCCTCAGGACAGTCAGACATGGATAGCCGTGCTGACAAAACCCCCTAATCCTCATCCCTTTAGATTAGGGAAACAATGCTTACAACAGGAAAGGGCAAAAATGATGACTGCTGACCTGACTGAGCCAATGTGAAAATTGCTTTTCGGATTATTATAGCAAAAAAAAAAAATGCATTCACATGTATTATTAACCTCAGATGGTAAGGTTGCTTAAATTTTCTAGTAACAGCAAACATTGGCAAAAAGGGTTGTTTTAATGTTAATGTACATTTTATATATTCAGCTGACATTTTCACCCAGTCGCTTCCAGTAAGAGTGAACGTAGTCCAGTTTGTTGCTCAACAGGATGAAGCAGACAAAAAACTTTCTTTTTTTTTTTTTTTTTTTTTACAACAGAGCAGCCATTATGCCATTAAGCTGTGTTTGATATATTGCTTTTTTGTGCGCTTATAATGAGCCTAAGTCGAGGTGTTCCATGATACAAAAAGTAGCACCGAGCCATAGCTCTTTATACAGAATTAACATTAGAGGAGATTAAATCTGACTTTGAGGAAATGAGTCCTATCCTCTACTTATGTAAAAGGGTAAAAATCTGGCTAATATTTCGTTATAGACAGTGCTTGTCCTTTAACTGGACCTCATCTTTTAAAATGCGAAGATCTTGTTATTCTTCAAGGCCAAAAAACCACTTAAATCTGCATGATTGTTACTAAGAAGAGTGCACGTTGTTAGAAGCAGCAGTGTCTTTTTTACACATTTCCATCCTACACTTTGATGTTTTCTACTTGTGTTTTTGGAGCATTTGCTTTACAACAGAATGGTAAACAGCATAACACTGTTGTGTTGTGGGAGAAAAAAAAAATAAATAAAAAAATAAATACAGGGCCTCATAGAGGGTAAGGGCATATAAAAGAACATTGGCACCCAAGAGCGTAGTTCATTGTAATGCTAAATAGGAAGCAGGAGTGATTCTGCCTGTGTTTATCTGCCAGGCAAAAGTTATCACACCCGGTTACTTCAGCTCAGAGCCATTCATAGCGTGCATTTTCAAGTGCCACAGATCTCACCCCATACCAAAGGTTACACTGATCAGCAAAACCTACTTGTAAAATGTGAATGCTGAATAAGACATTTGAAATGAGACTGTAGCAGACAGATAAGGGTGTTCTCCTCTGATTTCGCACGTTGAACTGAAATTCTTGTCAGCACCGTGTATGATGACATTGAGTCCTTCCCACCACAACGGGCAATTCGATGCACTTGTTCCTGCCGATTCTACCGCCACGCATTGGGACAACGTGCATGTCTTCTTGGTCTGCAAATATTTTGCAGGAAAAAAAAAGAAAAGAAAAAATGCAACAGACAGACATATATTAGAGAGCAGAGAGAAAAGGACAAGGCTCGGGGATTATTGAGGATAGCAAAAATGTAATTGAAAATAGGAAGCTCATGTTTCTGCCCAGATAGGTTTCAGAAAAATCTTGACTAAATGACAGTAAATAATGTATTTCTAATCTTTACAACCAAAAAAAGAGAAAAATGCTATTAGGGTTATTTTCTATGGCACAGGGTCAAGTGCATTTATGTGTTCAGATGTGCTCGAGAGGGAGAAAAAAGAGATTGCATTGTGTGCGCAGTCATTTTTACCATCATATTTTTTTTTTATCTTTTAATCCTAGATCAAATCAGTTCATCTTAATAGATATTTGGTGAGATCAGCAGCAGAGCCTCATCCCTTTATGTGTTGTCTAGCAAGGCGAACACAGAAAACTAGAAAAACCTCTTAATAATAGATGAGCCTATTTGGGACAGTGTCCAGTCCAGCCACAGGGGTTTGTGTCCTAATATTTCAACAACAAAGTGCAGTGCATGCACATGCTGCAAGACTGTACAATTCTGATTCACACTCTGTCTCTCTGTTTTCCTGTCGCGTAGACACACACATGCATGGAAACACACCCACCGGTACAGCAGGTTAACTTTATTATTTCTGGTAAAAAAAAACACAGACATGAAACAATGAAAAGTTTCACAGTGAACAAATAAGAAACTTGTGTAAGAAGCCATTGTTCTGGAGTGGCTGTAAGTGAAACAAAGGACTGCAAGGTGTTTATAGACTTGGTTCTTGGAGGTTGATTGAATGCTTAGAAGATAAGCTCGGCGACATTAGATATCCTAGTAGGTAGCGGATGGGAGGTTAATCTCATTCTCCACGATGATGTATCCGAAGTGACTCTTTTTGCCAGCGGTATCATTTCTGAACACTCCTTGGGTTCCAAGGGCAAGGAAAGTGTCCATCGGAGCTGGGGCATTGATTGCTTCCAGATTTGATTAAACTCTCGGCTGTAGTCCAAATGTAAGACAATAGCATTGAGATAATCTCACCTTCTCTCCTCAGGTCAAACGTAATGTGGTTTAACGATATGGCTGTGCACTCCACCAATGTAATGCCTCACCTAGGACATTTCTGGCTAGCTGTAGGCTTTGTTGAACCACGGCATGTTTAAACTCCATGTGTACAGGAAAAAAAGGTGACATGAAGCCTTTTGTCTCTCACGTGTACTTCATCCCAACAGAACAGGAAAGCCAAAAATGTTAGTAGTGGTGGGCGATATGATCAAAATGTTCTGTCGCAGAATATGCCATTCTGTATCTCGTAACATTATCGATCACGATACAGTAATTGTTCTGGTAATTCGATTGGGAGTTGATTTCAAATAATGATACTGTACTTCTTCACATTCGATTGTTATCTTCTTTTATTTGGCACTTTTTTCAAGTAAAAGCAACTTCCCTCGAGACAAGATGGAGTTTAAAAACCAGAACTAGAAACTAAATTAATTTTCGAAAGGGAACTTTTACGGTTCCAAATGAGAGTAATATTTTCAAGTGTTATGGGTTTTATGGTTAACACTTGTAATTAAATGCCAGCCTGACTCGAGTGAGTGCAATAGAAAAATTTGTATTTTGAAGTACATCAAATGAAAAACTGACTCGACTCTTGACTTTTCATCTTGAATTTTCTTGCACGATGTGTGCATCTATCATTTCATTTCAAAACAGTGATACAATCCATCACGGTCATCATCTTCTTCCTTTTTTTTTTTTTTTTTTCAGGACAAGTGCCATTTTGCATTTTAGGTGCATTACCGCCACCTACTCTGCTGGAGTGTGTCCCAGAGTTTCCTGTTTACAAGCTATTTAAAAAGGCATATACAGCTCAGGAAATCTATGCAAAAACGTCCATGTGCTGTGGGGGAAAATGAGCAACTGCAAGTGTTAAGTGCATGAAATTGCTATGGTACGATTTGCTATGATGTATTTTCATACAAATGATGATTTGCAGCAGAAGCAGGATATTCTAGCAGTTAGACCTGTTGAAATGAGTCAATACGTCAGCGAACAGTACTTAGCAACTCATACCAGCGAACGATAAGAACAATCTGATATGTATTAAATGATTTCACTGAGATTTCTATGTAAAAATATAACATAAAGTCCTGTAAATGAAGTTTAATTTTCACATATGGCAAACTGCACTGTACGCTACAATAGTAAGTCAATGATCGACACCGCTAACTGTCACCAAGCCGTCCTGCCGCACAAATCTGATTACGAGCTGGATTCAGGAGATCACAAAACAATGCAAGAATTATTATAGCCGGGCCCGAATATAACGGCAGAGACACTAAGTGATAGCTCCTGCAGTGGAAATGTTTTTTCCAAATCTCGACTGGAGGACACGTTTCTTCTGCTGCACAGTATACACCATCATACTGTATCATCCAACCCTAGGTGTTAGTGGGTAAATGAACGTCCAAAATAGCTACTTTGATAATTAAGATCTAATATTTAGAAGTTAAGGTACACAGTCAAACAACCCTGCAGTCTTGGGTGGGTCATCTCTTCCCAAAGGGCAGCTCCTGTGACTCTTAAATAGGACACCAGTCCATCCACTGAAGCCCATGGCTAACATCTTTATTAAGCCTCATTAGCAGCCTTCCTATACAAATTTATTCACTGCAGATTACAAAACCAGGCTCTGGGGTGGGAAACCACAGCCCGGTAAATCATTAATTGATGATCCTGCAATTCCACTCCTGCTACAGTATTTCTCCGAGCTGTATGAGAGCAGACTCAAACTAACAACCTCTCATGTTTTTCGCCTGAAACGCTCTCCATGCCCATTTCCTAACGGGGGACTGCAGAGCTTCTTTTGTGCAGATCTTAGAGTGACCTTGTCTCAGTCCATTCCTCTCTAAACCACAGCATATTTATTTTGCTGCATAGGCTTGAAGTCAGAAATTACAGCCAAAGAAAGGGCTAATACTGTATATTAAGGGCCTTTGTCTCACAAGGTTGAACACAGAGTACGAGGATTTGACTGTCATGAACTGTGCATGGTAAGTAGGGTAGGGGGCCTGAAAGACACTGAAATAATACTTCCTCCTCCCAACAGGAAAGTAATTTCCTTGACAGGATGGGTTCTCCAAAAAGGCGTGGGTTTTCTATTTCTGGGACAGAGATCTTATTCAGGCACAGTTAAATCAGAGATCCTGCTGTGGTGTGATGCTCTTTTTAAGACTCCACAAAATTTAAAGCTTTCCAGCCCATTTTGTCTGCTCGGCTCACATCATTAATTTCTCTGACGCTCGGCTGAATCCTCCTGTAATGATGACAATTAACCTGGAATCACAGTAATATTAAAGACTGGAATCAGCGCACATCAGCCAGCGACGAATGCTAATTGACTTGATTGTTATTAATTTTGACATTACGTTCCAATTAAAGATAGCAAAACACTGATTTCATTTTCTTTTCATTTTATGGTTGGAGATTAAGAGGGCATTGATCACACCTGAATGACTTGGTATGTGTGTAGCTAATTAAAGCCTGAGATTGCAATTAAGATAATGAGTCTGTCTAAGTTTTCAGATGGAGCACACAAACAGTTTTTAACCCTGTCAGTCAGGGACATGTGGAGGGTTCATGGATTATCATGTCTATGTTCTGTGGGACGAGCATGAAAGGCAACATATACCCCTTCATATCACACTTCCACTGTAAGGACTGGAATGTGCTTCTCAGGGCTGCAGAGGCATAGAGGAATTCTGATGCCTCGTAAATTGTATGGATTCTATGTATGAGTACAAGTTAGACCAACTAATTATCCCGCCAGACACTAAGGCATGCACAGTATGCTTTTGGTGTATAGCTCTGCTACATACCAAAGACACATTTACATGAATTTTAAAGACTCCCTTCAGTCCAGACTTCCAAACTACCAAAAGGTTCAGGGAGCTTATTAAAAAAAAGGCTGAATTTACCTCCACCCTCATTGAAAGATTTAGAATTTGAACATGTAAATATTGTTGATTTCTAAAGTTTATCTCATGAACAATACATGTTTCCTGCTTCCCCTCTTTCAGTCTTTGTGCTGTGTCGGCTTCAGGTTTCCACATCACACACACAAAAGTTGCAGACTGGATCGCAATTGGGTACAAATTACGTGCGGTGAAACAAATCCCGCTTGTAGCCCCCCCCCCCGTTTAAATTCAGATTTTCGGTGAGAACAGAGAGACTTTGTTCTTTCAGCAGGTGAACGTGAGAAAAACCTTGAAGTGTCAAACTCTGCGCAGACATCATTCTGCACAGTGAAAGTCAGCGAGTGAACGCTGAAGAATACCTGTTTTTAGCTGGAGGGGCCATTTGAAGAAAATCACAACAGGAGCCAAAAGCAAAAGTTGTTAATGCGCTGATAATTAACGGCGCATTAATGACTTTTGCGTTAATGTGTTGCAAGGTGCCGCTAATGATAATAGACATTTGATCTGTTTAAAGATCTGTGATCCAACCTATTAGACGCACAGTATGTAATTTCTGCCATAGGGGGTCTGTAAATCAAAACAATAACAAAAGACGTTGTGAGATAGTGTGGGATCATGGGAGTTGTTTTTTTTTTACACCACCACAGCTGATGGAAACCTATCTGATGTGACTAATGTATTAAAGTTTTATTTGCATTATGTTTAGTGATGTTGTTCAGTAACGAAATAGTGAATAATGATATGATGGGGAACAAATTAAATGGTCCGTTAATGTAAGTTACAACGAAAATATATACCATCGGCCTAGTTGTTTTTAGATCGCTCAATATTATTGCTCAGTCTTCTGTTATTTACTATTAATAAATTACTACTGAAATGTTCCCTTACCAACAATTAGTTTAACCAATATCTATTCATTATGAACTACACTTGACGCCTGGAAATGTGAGCTCCATTGTTTTTCCAATAAAGCTGTAATTTATTGGGATGTAAAGAGGGAGACGTGAAGAGACTGATGAAAACAATACGTACGGCTTTAGCGTTGTCTCCTGTGGTCGGTTTAGTTTAAATAGCACAAGGAGATGAATGTTGACGACAGGTTGCCAGCCGTTTGTTACAATGCTTTAAAAGTGTACTGTAGCAAAATAAATGTTCTAATTAAACAAAAGGTTAGACTGGAGCTTGCATTAGCTTCATCTCATGTTTTCTTGTCTGCTATGAGGCAACAAATTACAGTAAACAAGACAGACATTTCTATCATGATTAGCTTAAGTTACAGGAGTGGGATCAGATTGTCTCCCAGATGCATAAATCTCTGACTTCATGGAGCAGCAAGTTGCCAATAAACAAGTGACTGCACATGCATTTGTTCAGTCGCCTGGCTGCTTGTTATTAGGCAACGTGAACCGAAATGATCCAAAATCAACATGCGACAAATTAAATGTTTCATTGTCAAAATGAAGGAGTCAGAGGTGTGATTAGGGATTGTTCTCGTGATGCCCCGTAGTGCTGCAGATATCCTGATTTTCAAAGTACAAACAATACTTTTAGCGTTCATCTGCAGACAAAAGTTTTCACATTTCTAGCCTCTGAAGTTAGAGTCCTTCCCTCTGTTTGTAAGTGTTTGAAAAGTTAAGATCTGTCACATTCATTTATGTCACTTCACGTACTTTCCTTTTTTCAGCCACAATGAATGACACTAGTGACACCCAAATGCGATTCCTCCCTTTCTTGACATATACAGTAATTGACAAAGAATGTACGTACTGCGAGCTTCGGCTTCTTCTGAGGCTTGTTGTCTTGAAATAGCTCATTAAAAACAATGCTGGTATGCATGAGTGTAATTACATATTTTGCCTTGGATTTTCTCCATATGCAGATGCTGACCTGATTTTTTTAATGACTAAAACCTAGAGTCCGTGCTGGTCCCAGAGACATTTCTGCTCAGTGACGTTGCGGCGGAGTTGAAAGGGATCTGGCCTAATTAAATGAAACATCCTGATGCAACGGGGCATCCTGAGGAGTGTGCAGTGGGATGCTCGTTTGATTAGAGTAGAAGTCTATTTATTACTGGATAGAGCAAGGTCTACCTTCCAACTGTGACCACTGATGCACAGTTTCACTACCTAATGCTGTGAATATGATTGAATTCATTATTCATTTATTTTACTTTTGCATTGCGATAATGAGTAATGTCTGTGAAGACTCTCAGTTATCCATTTGTACATATGAACTGGACTCTAACCTGTCCAACTGCCTATGTACAACACTTCTATAAAGAGTAATAACTAAATACCATGAAATAAGGACTGGACGGGAGTATTTATGTTTTAGTGAGGTTGTTTCTTGAGGTCGCATTCTTTTTTATTCCATGCAAGCCTGCTTGTTGTCCACTTAGTTTACTAACCTTTCTAAATAGCTGGATAGCCTTAGGGTGTAGCTTCAACATAATTAAAGGAAACACTTTTAGCATTGCTAAATAGGTTTGTACTACTTTGTTGCCATCAGAATAACGCTGTTTGATTATAGGAATGAATGATTAAAGGAACCAGTAAGCAGCAGAGCAAAGTTCGCCGGTGTCCTTGCAACAGGGTTATTGTAGTTAATGAAAACAAAGACTAAACCTAAAACTAGCCGTGAAAAAATAATTTCATTAACTGAAACGAAAATGAACATGACAGTTTTCAAAAACATGAAAATGTAATAACAAAACACAATGAACAATTCAATACAAATAAAATCTTAACTCCGTGAGCTTTGTTCTGTTTTCTTTGTCCTGTACCGTTTGCTTCCTGGCATTAATTGTTTCTTAAGATTTTTTTTTTGCATAAAGTTTTGTTAAATGATGAGATACTTAAAAGGAAATAAAATTCTCACTTTTGCTAAATACTTCACAGTTTGCAAGTATGATTTCCATGGACTCCGGTCCAGAGGTGGGAAGTGTAATTCCCTTGATTTTATTTTGTTTTTTAGACAGTTTTTTGTTTTTTCAGCCAACATTTAAAAAAAAAACACCCACCATTTTTAAAGTGTAAAGTAAAGTTTGAATACATTTGAGGGAAATTTTTGATTATTTTTAGTTTGCATCATTGCGAGAGGCGTCATTGCGTTTGTCTGTATGCTTTGGAAATACTAACTAAACTACTGACCTTTTGATATTCAGCTTTTGGAATAGTCATTGGTTCTAGACTGTATCTTCTTAATTTATGTGTTACTTGTCAAAAAATGAGTTTGTGTTGTCAGTTTAAATACAGATCATTTGTTCATTAAATTTGTAAAGGAAACACTTCAACCCAGATTTGTGCCTCACATTTGCAAGGGGTAAGGACTTCAGCTCCAAAACGGAGCCAATGTGGAAGCATCGTAAAGTGAAGTACCACCGACAGCCACTGGGGGGTGGCTCCCAGAAGCCCTGGCTTCCATAGACTTACATTGAACTCCTCTGTAAAAGTACTAAGTCGATATTTTTTTTGGTCTCATTCATTTTACTTGGACTGTTTAATAAGTGTCCTGGTCCATCTTTAAATTTTTCCTCCGTTAATCAGATCTCAGGTCTAGTACAAGCTTTGATGTCTGCCGTGTTGGACTTTGATTGACAGGTGAGATTGACTGTTCGGATTTTGGAGCTTCTGTTTGTTTGATAAAATGTACGTTTTCCTTACAGACAGCTCTACTGTAGTTGTTGTCAATAGGTTACACTAACAAGACTGTAAAATGGTCACTTCCGGTTCCAAAAAGCCAACATGGCATGAAACTACTGGCTTCAAAACAGCAGTTCAGAAACCAATGGGTGACAACATGGTTCCTCCGTCCACTAATTATATACCGTTTATGCTCACTGGTCAGCGTAGTCATGATTTAAATGACTTGAATTTAAATAAATGAGCACATATCTGTGAACGACGTATGGTAGAAATTGCTTTGTCCATGCTTTGCCTTCTTAATACCTCAGTTAAGAGTTTTAAGAGTTTTTTTTTTCTTCTTAATTAATTTAATTTGTATTCCTTATGAGAAAAAAAAAACATTGTCTTCAGTTTTAGTTTGTTTCTTTCTCCCCCTGGGCTTTTATTCATGCTGATGCAAACCTGCATGAGAAACACTTTTATTTTATCATCCATTCCACAGCATTTAGTTCACAATGATAACTAAGGTTCGGCCTGAAACCTAAATCTATTTTTTGCCAGAAATTAATCTACAAACCTCAGGATTAGATAAGGAGAAAATCATCTCTGCCTTTGGATTTTCATAAATAAGTTGTCTCTCATTTGTATAAAGGAGCAGGGAAAGGGAAGTGAAGTTCACATGTATGTTTCCTTGAGCCATGTTCAAAATGTTAAAGGAGATGTTCTTGTGTACAGTACAACTCACTGGAGAACTTACTTCCCCTTCCGGTAAAATCAAATTGATCAGCCGTTGTCAGAGGTGTAAGAATAATTAGAGTAATTTCATGGGTAGAAGTTTCTGGTTGCAAACTGATTGCACTCTTACTATTACTGGATTTATTAAAAATACATCCTCCTACTCATCATTAAGAACGTAGACTGTCCAAAACCATGTTATTACACTTGTGGGTTTTGTATGGATTCTTGCTCTACAAGTGAGCTCGCCTGCAGAAGACACTTCTTGGCCAAATGAATATAATAAACGAACACCCTCAGAGAGATTACCGCATGTGCTCTTAAATATAAAATGTCTAATAGTGTGAACAAAATAATTCCTCTTAGGCATCACATTCCCTTATATCTGGTAAGAAAGACACTTGTGGTATTTTCCACTTCCTTTTCTCCCATTTTATCATCATGTTCTTTTTTCACAAGATTACAAAATGCCTCTTCAAGAAAGAGTAAAAATAATTATCACAGCTCTGGAGTACGAAAAAAGAAGAGGTAATTAGCGCTACTGAATTAATCAGAGATAGGAAAATTGCAATTATACTTGTTCTTATTAAGTTCCATTATTTTGTGGCCCACCATGAAATTATTTTTCTGGTATTGCATTTCCTTGTAAGGCTCATTAATAACAATGGCGTATTCTTATGAACTCTAAAAGTGCTGCATTACAATTAAACTTAATCCTGTCGTCGCAAGGCCAGTTTATACCAGAAAGTCTAAGCCGCTGTAGGTGTGAAATACTAAGGGCTAGTTTTCAGGAAGGAAACTGGACAAGTCAGACTCAGGTGTCTTCACCAAAGCACACAGCCCTGAACTGACAGATGGATATGCTTTTTTTTTTTCCGAAAATGGAGGATAGAAATGAATACAACATTCGTCCAGTTTTTCTTGAGATGACTAACTACTCAGGCGGCAACATGGCAAATCATTTCCATTACGCAGTGAAACAGTCATTGTCAGTGTATATGTATATATATATATATATATATATGTATGTAATACCATGCCGTCGCGTGAATAAGTTCGTATAAAGCGAGAAAGCTACGAGACGAGACTAACGCCAGTCCGACTACAATTCTTGCCACTAGAGGTCTCTCAATCAAAACGTGGGATCATGGGAATTGTTGTTTGACTTGACTCAAGCGGAAATAATGTTTACACACGAGGGTGATGCATTAAAGCTGCAGGAGCTGAAATCTGGGGGAAAAGACGCCGGAGAATCACGTCTGACTGAATCTGAGCAGAGATGATTACAGCTGTCAGTCGTGGATTTAACGCCCCCTCCCACCACCACCTTTCTGAAAACACCTGCAATGAGCACGATTGAATGAGTCCACAAACCCTGTTCGACCACTGGATTACAATATACTGGAAGGGAATTATGCCAAATTACACAAAAAACTAAACTATCAAGCGCAGCATCTTTTATTCACATTATGTTGCATTAGTAAAGCGAATATGATGCCGTTGACAGGCAACCACATGAAACAGTCCGTTACACTGGATAAATGTGAATTTCTCTAAATTTAATAGCATGTAATTACACAAGTCAACAAAATATGTTGCATACTGTCGTTCTAGTTATTGTTGTACTGATAGTTTAATTTGATGTTAACTTCGGACCCTGATGGTAAAAACAAATCATTGAAACAAACCAACCGATTACATGACCTCCTCGGTGCAGGCAGTAATGATCAATCAGAACCAAATAATGACACAGAACATCAGTATTTTTGCCAAATTGTGAAAAACCTCTTTTCTCTTCTAGCGGCTGTGACATATGTACATTAATGTGTATAAATCCAAACTAATAAAGCCTGCGGTGAGCAGAAAAGCTTTTATAAACGCTGCCTCTTTATCCCGGAACAATTACAGAAAGACTTGAACATGTCAGAACCGTTTTTTGTTGAATTGAAGTCAATTTAAAAAGGATCTGAAAAAAGCACTCAATGCGGTAGCTTCTAAATGGGTTGTTTTTCCTAGAGTTTAATTTTGGAAACTCATATCTGTTAGCGAACATAACTAGATTATTTATACTCTTGTAGAGTGTGCTGGTTGCCTTATCTATTTCATTTGTGTTACTTGTTGACAGGATGTGTGGATGCTGTCCTTTAAACCACATTTCTTTTACATAAGAATAAACACTTAAAAGAAAGTACAAAAACAAAACATATATATATAATATCTTAATGAATAAATCAATGCTGTTTCACTTTTTCACGACTTTTACATATAAATGTAAGAAGGTAATTACAAAATATATAATTTGTTCATTCAAGTCTAGAAAGTGACTGAAGTTTTCTGTGTTTCACTTATTAAATACTTAAATTCAAAGAAAAACAGGTTAGCTTTGGGAACTCCAGTGGGAATAAGATGTGATGAAACGTTTTAATGACCTTAGCTACATTAGACACACAGGTTGGCGATGTTCATTTGCTTTCACACATTAGCTGGTGAGTTAGTGGAATGGACTGACTCTGAGAGGCTCTGACTTTGTCTAAGAGCATTTTTTCAAAAGGTGAATCACATACCTGACACCGCTTTGGTTTTGCTTTTCACTTTCATTTCTCGATTCATTTGTCCCATTTTTTTAATGAATTGTCAAAGCTCGCGAGCAAACACTAATTAGGTACAAATAACAGGAAATAACAGCAAAAACTCATGGCTTAGTTCATCATCAACCCTTGTGATGAGTGAGAAAAAGGTTTTGAGACATTTATCGCCCGTTGGTCGTTCAAACAAAACCTGTGGCAAGCGAGGAAATATTAAATTGGTGTCATCGCCGTGATTCGCTCCCCAGGTAAAACTGCTCTTTATTAAAAACAAAATGACACCAAACAAGGACACTCTGAGGTTTTCATTATTTGATTTTCTGTATGTGTTGATTCTAATATAACACAGCAATGTGCTACAGAGTTGGGTGAAGCGACATCCAAAGATGCAACCTTGGACATGGTTCATTACTCCTGGTGTTAGGAACAGCCCATGTCACGTAGCTCGTATACAACTGAAGAACATATCATGTCCGCAGCCGTGAATTCAGCTTTAAAATGCACGGGGCCAAGCAGACATGTCTTCTTTGGCTTTTTTCATTATGTATCATAACATAATTATATTGTCCTCTTACAGCAGACACTCTGCATGAGCATCAGAAAAAGGACGGAGTGAATTCCCGAGTCCTCGTATCCCACGGTGCATGCATAAGATGAAGCAGCAACATAAAAGAAAAAAAAAAAATCTTATTAAGCTAACTACTCAAAGAATGTTCAGTTGTTGACCAAGCTGAAAACTAAATGAAGATACTATTTATGTTTCATTCTATTTCCCAGTGTTTTCTGCTACTCTAATGGAACCATTTTTTTCTCATTGAAATTCACTTTCTGTTCTGGTTGCCTGTGGAGCAAGATTCTTGGATCTCGCAGCCGACCCTTTCATAATGAAAGGTGTCGAGACATCTGTTTCCACAGGCAGCAATTAAGTTACTGTAAAAGATAAACAAAACAACTTATAATGAGATACCACCAAATTCATAGAAAAGCAGACAAAAACTCTGATACCTTTGATCATCTGAAATGGATGCAAAATTACCTTTTTTTGCATCTGCAAATGCCAAGCCTGGTGCGATACAGTATTCTGTGTGGTAACGCTAATTATCTCTGCACAGTAACTGCTTCAATCACATTAGTACACCTGAACTCAACTGCAAAAACAAATAGAAATCACACATGTGTCTCTACGCTGATCCGTGGATGGAGAATGACGATAATAATATGTGGGTCGGGAGTGTAATCACTGAGATTGCGCGTTAAAAAAACACATGAACTTGAAGCATTTTGACTGGAAAACAGTAAATAATAAAAATAATATACGTGCTTATTGGCGACATTTTGTAATTCCAGTAGTCTAAAATTGTCTTATTTGATATGCTTATGTTAAAACTACATTAAAAGTCCTATTGGAGTTAACTAGTTTTACTATATTATTTTTTCAGTGTTAATACATTTGCATCTATTTTCCACAATTACTGTAAATGATTGGTTATCGAAGGACTAATTGAATTGAATTGAAACGTGTTGTTTGGTTTCTTTCTTTGCCTTATCGAGAGTCAGATAAAAACATCATAGAAACATTGTGTCGTTCTTACATCTGTTTGTTCAAATATAAAGTGATAGCAGAAGCCAATACTTATATTTCACTCTAATTATATAAACATAACCTAAATATAACCTAGCATAAATATACTGATATCTTCATATTACCATATAATGTATGTATGAATATGATAATAGATAACACATATGGTAACATCACTCTTATATATAAGATTATATAAGATATAAGGCCTCATATGTCGTATATTCGATCTTAACTTTACAGCCAGCCTGGCTCTGTCCCAACATAAAAAAAAGAAAATAAGTCCATGTACAAGCCCATGTAAAACTCACAAAGCAACACATTATATAATCTCTGTTTAAAAAGGCCAGATAGTGCTTCGTAAAGAGACAAGCTATTGATTTTTCACTTTGATTTTTCTACAGATTAAACCATGAGATCAAACATTTGCCCTTGTGTTCAGCCTTTGTGCTAAGCTAAGTTAGCCTGTTTTTTCCATTGTGTCAAAGTATCCTTTAACAGTAAATGTGTTCAGACCATCAGTAAGGTTGTGCGCTCCCCAAAGTGATTGCATATAATGGAGTGACTCAAGTACGAGGGAGGATAAACCATCCATCAAGCTGTTAGTGGGACAAAACACAAAGCTCTTTTGATTGTCTTCAGTCAGGACACTGCAGCTCGGTGCTCTTCAATAAAAAGCCACAGCTTCTAAAGAACGGTAATGTGGAAAAATACAACACTGCACTTCAATGTGTGAGACCATGTAAAATCAGGAAATGGCCTATTTAAGTTTATATAAAAAGTGTATCTGGCCCTGGTGAGATGGTTCACCTTGACACTACGCTTTAGTCAGATAAATGGAATTATATTGACTCAAGTTTAAAATATTTCACATGAATCACTTTCTCTATTTCTTATCAAGTTGAGTTGACGTTGAACAAATGTGAAAGGAGCATCAGACAAAGAGGTTCCTAAAGTAGTGGTATAATATAACCGTATATATATATATATATATATATATATATAATATAATATAATATAACCGTAGCATGTATGAAACTCACAGAAACAGATTTGATT